>JAPDSC010076892.1:50437-81379 GCA_026290005.1 Latrodectus geometricus | reverse complement strand
CTACAGTTCATTGTAGTAAATAATTGACAATGAACTACAGTTCATTGTAGTAAATAATTGACAATGAACTGTAGTCTGAAGAAAAGTGTTTTTACTGAAAAAATACTGTAATGAAAAATAAAATATTTGATGTTTACTTTTACACAAAAAATTTCTAATAGAAATTATGAAAAATAAAATAAAAAATATCTGTTCTTTTTCTCACAACAATATATTTATTTGTGTGTGCGTGCAACTCGTATGTATTTAACGAATTGAAAATTTAACACAACTCATAGTATTAGAATACTTTTTTGTTAAAGGAAAAATTGTAAGATTATCTTATAAATTCAAGCAGATATAAAAAAATTTTGCTTACGCATTAAAGGCGTAGTATACATTACATACTAATCATAATGACATTTGTTCATGAGAATTAAATGAAATTATCAGTTGTGAAAGAAATAATATTCAGAACAGAAAGAAATAAAAGTCATTAAAAATATGTCAGGAAGGAATTAAAATATACTCCATAAGAAAAAAAAAATATGTTATCTGGATTTCTCGATCCTAACATTCAATATAACAAGCTTGTTATATTTAAATAAACATGTTGAACTAATGATGTGGTTTGAATGTATAGCAAACTTTTTATTTTATCTTTAAAAATACCTTCAGTTTAATGATTTACCATTGATTTTCAAAATGTTAGTTCAATTTCAAATTTAAGTAAGATATTTATTTTTTCATAAATACCTGAATTTAGCAATATTTCATTCAAACAAATCAAATAAAAACGAATTTAGAGTAACATAAATATATTTATTCTAAAATAACTATGTGTTCGGAGTCTGTTTTGTGCTTCAAACCAGAGGAAAAAACAGATGAATTGGTCTTACCTTACACTGCTGTATTAATTGCTGTATGGAGTCTGATTCCTTTGAATCTTCCTCTTTATTTTGATTTTCAAATTCTGAAATAGAGTAAATTATAATGTGTCATTTTAAAGTGGAAAAAAAAGTGAAGGAATAATTTTAAAACACAAATTTTCATTAATAAAGACGTTCAATATATAAATATTTTATAATACAATGATTTTGGTAAAACGTGTCTCATTGGGTGTGAAATTACAAATATGAAAGCATAGAATATATCATAAAAAAATATATAAAAAAAATTATTATAGATGATACGGTCAACTTGATATTTACAGTTGATGGTGTTCTATAAATACTTTTTTCTATTTATTTTAGTTTGAATTTTTATCATTGTATTGCTTTGTATAATTATAATTTAATGAACACCTGATAAATTTAGAATTAACTATTTAAAATGCATATACATTTCAGATTTATACCAAACATGATTTGTAATTAACTTGTATTATGCAAACAAATATTCTAGATATTTTGTAATATGTTCTTTTTTAAGTTTAGAAGTCTCCAAAAGATAATGATGCTGATATATTCAATATCTAGCAATCACTTTAACATTTGATGATCTTGTGAAAAAACTAAGGCTATTATCATCAATCACTATATGTTCTAACAACATAACACCTTTATGAAAATCCAAAACTAAATTTATTGCTTTACAATTGAATAAGCTGACATTTCCGTTGCAAGTTAAAAAAGATGTATGAATTACATATTATATAATAAATAATTTCAAATAATATTTGATTCCCTGTAGAATTTCTATAAAGGAAGTCACGTACATACTTCTTTGATTTCTCAACTACAGAAAATATCAGTAATTTAAAACTAGTATTATTATCATTAGTGAATGAATTTTAAATAAACAATTTCAATACAAAAAAACATATGCATATAATATCATAAATTTGTATAAAAGCTGTAAAAGATTTTATTCGTGTTGCAAGAATAAGCTGAAAGTTTTATTTTTTCTTTACTAGTGTTGCTGCATTTTAATTTAAAATTGTTCATTATAATGCAATAATAATAATTAATAGGTCCTATATTAATAAATATAATATCATTCATTTATATAAGATCAAAGATTATAATAGTATAACATTGCTACCTAAAATGAAAAACAAGTTAATAAACACTTCTTGTGAAAAGAAGTTAGCATAAAGTGGCTCTAGTGTTTAATCAAAATATTTGATTTGTACTTTGTATTTAGCATTTAAAACTTTAATTTTTAATAAATGTTGCGTTTTTATTAAAGAAATTTCCATCGAATTAAATGAGTGTATCTGTGTTATTAGTGTTTTAATAAATAGAGAATATATTTTTTCAGAACACCCTATTTTTTGGTTATGTTTATAAGAAGTAAAGTCACGTAAATACGTATACATAAATCACGTACATATAATAAACAAGAAATAAATCGATCAAAATGCCTTAGTCCAAGCAATTTTATAATCCTGCATATTTATTAAAAGAGGAATATATTATCATGACATAATTTTTGTGGTGTCAAATGATTTCAAATATCAAAGTTAGACAAAAGATAATTCTCATATATTTCAGAGATATTTTCCTTTCACAAAGAAAACAGGAAATTATTATATAAATGTCTACAATTTTTTATGCTCTCAGTTAACTTTACTTTCAAAAAGAGCAAATATCAATCAAATAGATATGAAGTGAAGAACATTTATTTCCCCTAAATATTTCCACTTAATTTGTTATCGATTTCAAGGGAAAATCTCATTGGAATAAGATTTATCGCTTTTGGGACCTAGAAGAAAGCAATGTTGATAAAAGAGCAACTAAATATCCAGTGAATGTTTTGCCAATATCCGAATAGAAGATGAAAAGTAATGGATGGCTGCTTACGTAAGATGGAGGTTTCATTGATTTGGCAAATGCATCCTGAGCACTCATTCAAGGGGTTCTCGGGACGACAGACGGGTGGGCATGGGACGCACCTCGATTTGCACCGGCACACCGAGCAGCCATCCTCCCTCTCCACCAGCCAGCAGTTTGTTCCCTGGCATATCGGGTCCGGACATGCCCCACCTGCGAATAATGCACGCACTCAGTACACAAAACCATCTTCACAACAACTCACGCTCTGGGACACTTCATTTTAATTCAGTCAATCCTTCATGTGGATTTCAATAAAAATATAAGAGCAACTACTATTTTCGAACAAATTATCATGAAACACTTTTCAAAACACATATAGAGCGTTCAAAAGAAAATTTTCCTAAAATATAATAAAAAAGAATCCATTTTTTTAAATTAAAAAATGCTATTTGCGAAATATTAATTATCTTTTAATTTTAAACTTTATGAAAAATATGGAAGAAAAAGCAAATTTTTCCATTTCCTATTATGTTTTCGAATCAGATTTTCTCTGACATAGTGATGTTCTGAACTAATTTTTAGGAACTTTTAAAATTAAGCTTATTATTTCTTTGATTGTGATGAATAAAGTCATTTTTGAGTAATTTTGGAAGAATCAATTCTTTAATTAGGTCTACAATACTACTCGTGTCATTTTGTAGTAAAACCAATGAGAAATTTAATTGAAATTCAAAACAATGATTAATTCACAATTCATCGAAAAAGTCATTATATTAAAATTAGGAATAAAATAATATTTAATTACAATACACAATAATAGCCTTTGGAATTAAATTTTAATTGAAATTAATAAATCTTAAACTGATTCTCTAAAAGATATAGAGATAAATACTCAAATTATCTTATGAAAAACTAAGCTCCATTCTATATAATAAGTTTAAAGTGTGAATAGAAACAAATTAAACTACAAAATGTTTTAATATCACTTCACATTAATATTATATTAATGTATTTAAATTTTAATGTTTTACGATTTAATTTTTCTTGCAATAAATACAAAATTTTAAAATTATGCAAAATATATCAATGAAATAATATTATATAATGAGAATTAATTCCTCTTATATATCATTAAGCATACTGGAACTGTTTAATAACACATTATTAATGTCATATAAGAATGTTTAAATATTACATTAAATATACTGCAATATTTTCCTCTTTTAAGAGTTAGTCTTAGTAACTAATGGATAAATGCATGTATTGATTTTAAAACTAACAAATATACCAAGGTCTAGAATATATATCAAAATTTCTTAACAAATGTTCTAAAATATTATAGGAAAAGTGGAAAATATACAAGAGATAAAAAAAATAACAGGTATCGTTAAGATTTGAGAAAATATAGCATGTGCTTCCTTAAGCATTTGTCAACAATTTCAACGAAATTTAAAAAAGCGAAACAAATGTAGGACATCACTTACCAGAAGTCTTATCCTCGCAGGTATAATCGGGACAGCATGCGTGAGGTTTGTAGACTGCTTTGCAGTGACTGTAATCGTTGTTTGGTGGAGGTGGACAGGAGCTGTGAATGCACGTGAAGTCCGGAGGAGTTTTGCACGTGCAGGTGACACAGTTGGTTGGGTGTTTGATATCTAAAACATGTCCTATAGGATAATACCTATTCTCGAAGTAACACATCTCATCTGCAATGAATGAAAATCGAAATTATTATTTATAGAAAAACTAGTAGAAATTTATTGAACTTTTTAAAAAGAGTGATACCTTCAGCCTAAATATTGTTCAATTTTAAACATTTAATTCCTTATTTTATCTTCAAAGAATGAAAATATGTCTGAGTAAAAATATGTGAAATTTTTTTCTATGTTATTAAAATAAATTGTGTAACTGCTCTAGTAATTGAAAGAAGTTATTAAACTATGCTATAAAAATGTATTACAAAACATGAGACATTCCCATGCTTAAGAGTTTTGGTTAAATTTATATATTGAATCAAATGCTTTATATACAAAAAGAGAAAAGGAAAGAGATAAATTCTAAGGAAAAAGCAATAAAATAAATTAAAATATGGCTTAAAAATAATATAAAACTATTACATCTATTATACAACTCGTCGGTTTGCATAAAGAATTAAATTTAAAACATTTTCTGTAAAATAAACATATGACAATGAATTTAAAATAAATGTAAATTGGGAGATTATAACAAAATGATACTTAAAGGAAAAGAAACAATAATTGCTTCATAGATAATTATCAAATATATATATTGTAATACATTAATAATTTGTTTTATATATAATACCTTCATCATCATCTGATTTAAAACTTGGAACTCGATTAGATTTAAAATCCAAATCATCATCTGCTACAAAAAAATAAGAAAATTAGCTATGGCAACATTTTTATACCTTATATATTAAATAATTTTTAAATTAACAAAGTTAATGTATTTGTTGAATAAAAGTTGTATTCCAATCTCTTAAAATAAGAGGAAATATCTGAATTGACGATATTTTATTTGAATTTCATCAATGGATTATTTTTATTCCTTTATATTATTTATGTTGACAAAGCCTAAAGCAGAATATTTAAAATTCAGTTACAAAGGCATAAGATTTTAGCAAAGTCAAAAAACACTTATTTAATTTCATTAAATTTTATAATCACTTTTTAATACACAGTTAACTTTATACTATGCAAGCCTTTTGTAGACATTTTGTGGTATATATAGACATTTTTGGTTAGTCTTATCAAGGGATCGGAAATATTTTAAATACACCACTGTGCTACAAGATATTGAAAACACAGAATACATGTCAATATTAAATATAGTGATGTCTGCAAATAATTGTCATTTGACGCTCAATTCATAGAAATTAATTCAATACCAAATGATAACATTGGATATTAAAAACAAATTTTTGAAATGTCTTGATATTTATCATCATGCTTGATATTGGCATATTATAAAATTTTGTAAGGCATTGGCCCATATGTTTGACATTGATACTCAGATACAGTATCACCGGATATCATACACATCCTGTTCAAAATTGAACAAAAATTAAGTTACGATCCGTCATTTCCAACGATAAATATCACTTTCACTTGTTGATCGCAAACTTGTGGTGATAGGCCCTTGGGAGTATAACCATAATTCTGGATGTAAAAATGTAAGACGTGATAAATTGAAATTCCAATTTATTTGTAATTTTCTTAAAGTTCATTCATGACTCTAAGACGCACATTGACATTTTAGAGTTTTTCATCATAAATATAAACTATGAGTTTTTATCACGAATAACAATTTTTATCGTTCTCTTTCATTTTGCGCATCGGTCACAGCAGTATCTTTGAAATTTTAAATCCTCAAATTTCTGCAAATTAAAATTTTTAGAAATATTCAGAGTCGTCCACGGTATCTGTGATAAAGTATTAAGATATCTGATACATTGTTTTGTTGAAATAATAAGTTTATTAGTAAAATGTTAAAAAAGGAAGCAATATATACAAAGTTTTCTTTCATCTAGGAATAACAAACCTTGTGCGCAGTGATAATCGATGGGGCAGCAAGTTTTTTCATGGTAAATGGGAATGCATCCTTGTTTCAGCCTTCTGGCATCCCTCTCCAGCATGCAATCGTGCTGTCGGCAACTGCTGCTATTTAGGCCTTTCCAGTTCTGATCGCAGAGGCAGATGAGGCAAGGGTCTTCTTCAGGGTAGATCTGCTCTCCCTCGTAATACATTTTCCCTCGATACTCACATGAAGGCACTGCAAATATATAAAAAAACATTGAAAATAATTTTCCTAATTAAATTGAAAAATGAAAACATTAACTACTTGACTAACGAATAATTAAGCTTTATGTTTAAAAGACAAAACATCAATTGATTAGTATAGATTTCTCATTTATGTTTCAAGGAGAATTTTGAATAAGTCCCCAAAATTCTCATAAATAAGTCTAAGTAGTTATTTTGTAGTATGTTGGAAAAAAGGACCAAATTGCTACATTGAATTTTTTTTTAATATACATAGTTATAATAAAAAGTCAAAATATGTACTTTTTTTAATACAATGTTTATAGACAAGTGTTTTGAGCAGTTAATTTTAATATTCGTAATCAAAAAATTAGTTAAAAAAAAAAGAATATTTTTAAATATGTATAACTCAAAATTTATTCCAAATAGTTTAATGTAATTTTAAAAAACTCATAATATTTTATTGTTCATGACGTATCAATATCTCACTGATAAAATCTAAAAGGCAAATGATACTTAAAAATAGTTGTTTTAAAAGCATACATTTACAAAGAAAAGTTACTTTTATTTCACAGATTAAAAGATAATAATTTAGAGTTTAAGAATTTAGAGTTTTAGGTTTTTAAAATGTCCTGAGCACTTTTAAAATTATTTTAATAGATAATTATAACTATTTTTAACAAAATTTATGAAGAAAAGAGGACATTTAATATTGCTCACTGAATATCTAAGCCAAATTGAATTCTAATAAAAAAGGTAAGAGAAGCTTTTTGATGAATTCAATGACTTCAATATTCGAACTTCGTTATTAAAGCTACTATGCTTCAAAAATTATTATTTTCAAATGGCAACATTAAAGTAAATTGTATGCCTCCGTTATGGCACTATTCATGCTTCATAAATTTTATAGCCCTATTTTGAAATGTTGGTTAACCAATCAAGTTAATGTGCTGGATAAAAGTCAGTTTTAATTTCTTTTTCAAATAAAAGCCATTAGTAATAAAAACGAAATCCTAGCTTTTATCAGTTAATCATATCAAGTGAAGGACCAAAATTGTCATTCAATGTTTGACAAATTACAACATAATTATAGTTAAGTTCTGCCAATGTTAAATATTTCAATATTAATGCATATTATAGTAAATTATTCCTTTCACTCAAATAATAGACTGGTATCCAGATT
Organism: Latrodectus geometricus; assembly: GCA_026290005.1. Lineage (NCBI taxonomy): Eukaryota > Metazoa > Arthropoda > Arachnida > Araneae > Theridiidae > Latrodectus > Latrodectus geometricus. The sequence continues at coordinate 73,658 of JAPDSC010076892.1, read as the reverse complement.
TCCATTAGATATTAAAATGACTGCAAAAATTTATGTTGCCAAATATTTCGAAAAAGAATTTTAGAAAAATTGAAATAAACAAGAATATAAGAAATTGTAATAAGATTCCAAAACTAAATAAACAAGAAATTAAAATAATTTTTCCGTAGTAAATGACAATAGCATTTCATTAACCATTTTGGTTTCTTATCAGAAACAGGTCAGCTTTTTGAGAACATTTTAACTACGAATAATCTTAAAAATATCATCAACAATAAACTTTACTAGGGACTATTAAATATTTGATAGAATATATTATGATTTTCTTTAAAATTATACACTAAACGTTTTCGTAAAAAGAAGATTTTCTGCCAAAAGTTAGGAAATCACAGAAACCCACAAAACAGATAATGATGTTATAATATTTATAACTCAATGCTAATTAAAATGAATGGTAGTTAAGTACTGGATGACATGATAGAAAGCCCTTAACTGAATATATATATGCTTTAACTTTCTAATATTTTTGTAAATTTAATTTTGTTAATAAATGAATGTAATTCTATGTGAGAAAAATAATGATGTAACCAAAAAGTTATACTTTTTGTTACATTTTTTGTGGTTTTCTTTGTATGGGTTTTTTGTGGTTTTCTTTCTATGATGAAAAAGTTTCAATAGTTTCAATCTTTGTTTATCAAGAACATATAGCTTTCTCCTTCAACGCATTTGATTACATCGGGATTAAGGTATTCAACAAAAATTTATGCGTCGGAAATTATTTACTTAAGAATTATTTAACACTTTGGATATGCTTTTAATATTTTGTTATACTAGAGGCTTATTTTAATTTATCTAATGATTTTGTGACAATACTCTATTTTTGTATATATTTGTGTAGCATCTTTCCAATCACCTGAAAAAAGTCCAAATTTAAGTTATGCAGAAGAATTATGAAATTTCGTCTAAGTTATATGAATAATAAATATTATATACAAACGAAGTTTCTTATATATAGGAATATTTTTAATTATTGAATAAAAAAGATTTATTTTAATGAATGTGTAATGCAAAGAAAAGGCATACGTCTCTTAGCAATCGATGCTAAGAGACGTATGCCTCTTAGCATCGATGTATATTTATACGATTTGAAAAGTTGTCATTCGCTCATATTTAAAATTAAACTTTTATTTTAAAAGTTGTATATTTTATTAAAATAATTTTTAAAAAGTTTAATCAATCTTAAATAAAATATTTTTACCTTTATATTCATCCTCTTGAGGATTAGTAGCTGCAAAAGAAAATATAACATTAAAAATAAAGAGGTATACAATACATATATATCATTTGATAAGCATAAGTAAATTATCAAATATTTTAAATAGTAAAAACACGCAAATATATATTATCATAAATTATTCAAATAAATTTAAAAAATACAAAATTTTTTTCTTTTAAAGCGCATAAAAATAAGGAAATCAAAAATCGAAAAGAAAAAATTTTAAGCTTAATAGAAACTCACAAATCAACTTACTTTAGTGAAGCTTAATCTCATATACGGAAAAACAAATACACATTGTATGTTGAAAAATAATAACAAGAAATCAATGCATTGAAGAATTTTTATTGAATTATTGATTATTTTAAAGTTTTATACAGTATTAGGATATTACAAAACGTTACATAGATACCTATACATATTGCACATTGACTTTTTTAAAAAACTGCAATCATTAGTGTCTCCATTCATTGCCCTTTTTAAAAAGTAAAATCATTATAATTTTCAAAAATTTCTACCTGGTTTTTTCATTTTAAAAATATTTACTACCTTTATATCAACTTCTTTATTTTAATAACTGTTTATAACTTTATTATTAAGGTAAATTTTGAATTTTATTTATAATTTTAAATAATAGCCTCTCTATTATATACAAAATAGAGAAAATGAACAAATAGTAGTTTGATATATGTTTTACTTAAATAATTCAATTCAGAGTATCTTTTAAAATGTATCTAAGCAAAAACTTAGAGTATACATTTATAAGTATATATCATGCTCAAATATATAATGTATGTTAAAATGCTATTTATTGCCAATTAAACGATTTCCATTTCAATTGCACTTTCTCCTATTTCTTTTATATTCAGTAAACGCATAATATTAAATTATAAGTATCTTATCATTTTATTATCTTTATTAACTAAAATAAATGAGTAAATGAAATACAATAATGATACAAGCCTTATTTTATCTCTTCTATGTCTCTATCAAAAAAGAAAATGGCTTTATTAAAAAGAAGCTAGAGTTGTGAGTTTCGTTGTGAGATACTGATGAAACTTTTCTGAATGAGGCTAAAGTTATGAAAGTTTCTATAATTTGTTTGCTATTTAGGTAATACAGTATAGAAACAATATTTACGAACATGCAATACAAAATATATTTAAGAATTTTTGCTTCATCATATGAAAAGATTTGATGGGTATCTAGCAGATTATTTTACAATAATTACAGGTCTCCTTTGTTAATCAAAACATTTGTATCAGAGAAAGTAAAATTTAGAATACCTTATTAATACTCAAATCGACATAGTTTGAATGAATAAACTTTTTTAAAATCTCTAAAAGACGCGGAAAACTTTTTTGAAACACAAGTTAACTTATTTTAAAAGGAAATTTATTCTTGTTTAAAACTGAGTTTGACATTCCTAATAAAATGCAATACTTACGGCACTGCAGACTCTCTGGGCAACACTGACCCTCCTTGTACACATAGTGGCATCCTGGTGGGAGCGGCGTTTTCGAGTACACTGCTGGACACTCTGTAGTTGTGCACTGAATGGTGGCCGCTTGGGTAAAATAATCTGTACCACAAGTACATGATTCGCAAGTGTTGGAGGTAGGAATGCGGGAACCCACAGGATACACGTGCTTTTTATACAGGCACACTAAAAGGAAAGATTTTCCATAAATTTAGTAAACTTATAATTCAAATTGAGTAAACTTTTAATTTGTAAGCTGAAAAGCAGGCTTTACCGAAATTTAGGTCTGCATTACATATTTTTGATTAAATATTAATTTGAATAACTACTGCATGACTTATTCCAAATGCATATTTTTAAGTAATAATATTTTAAAGATATTTATAAGTAAAAGGAATTAGACTTCCAACTTTCGTGTTTCCGATAACAAAGTAGATTTTTCCGTTTTTCAAACAAATGAAAAAAGAATTATGATTTAAAAGTTCTTAACAAAAATGTATAAAGTATTTTAAGTATAATAAGTGGGATGAATAAGAATAATATTGTCAATACTTTTTGTATTTCATGCATTCCATAATAACAATGAACTTATCTCAAAATGATATGCTTCATGAAGGCGATAAATAAATTAGATATCCCATAAATTTTCTGAATAAAATACTTTACCACAAAGCAATGTAAAAATAAAAATCACTCTTTAATGTATGAAGTAAAAACTTATCTATATTATATTGGGAAAATTTATACCACGTAATGCTTAAGTAAAATGAAGGCCCATTTATGTAATTATAAATAAATGATTAGAGTTTACTAAATTTCTAATACTTGCTGCAATATATATTAAGTTCTTAATACTAACTTTGATATAATTTTTTATAAAAGTAATTTTTTAATATAAAATACAATATGGAAGCCTTATTTTGTAAAATATGTGATTAACAACAATTCTATGAAATATAATGTTGAAAATTTTATTTCTTAATAATAATATTAGTTACTTTTCCATAAAATGAAATTTATTGGTGAAAAAAATGAGTGTAAAGTATTACAAATACTATGCCATTAGGTGCAAAAATACAGACTTAGAAGATAATATAAGTATTTTGATGTACATCAATAATTGCTAGCATCTTATTAATTATATTTCAGGTAACTTAACAAAATTAGAATTTAATTTAGTTAAATTACCTGGAATTATGTGTTTGTTCATTTTTTATTTATACGAAATTTATTTTCAATTGCTTTATTCAAAAAAAGTCGTCCCATTACTATCACTTATATCTCATTTTTACAAAATAAACAATCACTCAAATTATTCTTGAATAAACTTATTTGAATAATAAAAATGTATCCAAAGTTGAAGAGTCGGCAATCCTAGGTTTTTTATTAATACTAAACATAAGACTAGAAATACCATGCAAATACTTGCAATGTAAGATGACTTATAATAGTTTTCAATTTAATATTCTTACCTCTATCGTCGGCAGGTAAATCATCTGTCTGCGAGCAATCGAATCTCCATGGACAAGTGCACTTTTCGTCTCGCGACTTTTCTTCATAAACAGGGCGGCAACCTTTCGCTTCATAGTGCTTCAAGTACCGCCATTCGCAATCACAACCTTGCTTCGTTAACTCTTGACTTTGTCCTGTGCCATAATCTGGAAAAGTTAACAGAAGTCCGTCTTTAATGATGGAATATTAACTTAATGAAAAGTAGTCATGTTTGATATAACCATTAAAATTTGCTTTGAATTCACGATTAAATATATTTTAATTATTGCTTAACCAATTTTTAAATTTCAGTCTAATTTTTTTTAAGTCTACATCCTCTATACCTTAGAAACAGAAATTCTACATTTTAAAATTCTATATTTATTTGTAATTTACATCTATATTCGAATTTTATAGCTATATTCATAAATTAATTTTCATTATTCATTTGCTTTTGATTAGAATGAAATAACAATGATGTCATATTTAAATTTTATCTTAATAGTTTTTCTTAAAAATAGTGACAAATAATTAAACATATTCACAAATTCAATGTACTAAAGAAATATTTAAAATCTAAATCTTTCAGATTTTCTATCTTCAGACGTTAATGAGAATTAGAAAAGAAAGTTTTAAATTGAAGAATATAAGTGTATATAGACAAATTGGTCTAACAAAATTAATTTTACAGTGTCTTTTCAGCTATAACGAGTTTTAAATTAATTTAAAAAGAATGTGGTATGAAATTTGAATTTAAGGTAGTTTCATTATAGATACTGGTAATAGTGGTCTAATGTATGTGAAGCAATATATTGTACTACGACTTTCTGAGAATGATAAATCGTCTAAATTTTTCTTAAAGTAATCCATCTTGAAGATATGGGAGACTAAATCAGAACTATTTTATGTTCGCGCAGCATTCCATTCTAAACCATATACTACTTGCCCTAGCCTGTAATTAATTCTGAAGCAAGCAATTATTGATTTTCGATAGTTTTCAATACGTTTGTCAAAGAATTGTTGCCCGTTACATTAAAATTGAATTGCGATTGATGTGAATAACAATATCTTTGTTTCAATTCGATATATCTATAACATTTCCGGTTTTAATTCAAATTCGGTGTTCACTATAGGGCGGAAAACGAATATATTTTTTTGTAATATTTTAACTTATGATTAATGGTTGTATATTTAGGAGTAATAATATCTGAGGAATGTTAAAGACATTATCCAATAAAGATATGCTTCCGTTAATAATGTAAACATCAAATAAATGAACCTATATGTTTCTGATATAAAATTATTATAAAGTATGTTATGATTAGTAGGATTAAAATGGGATAAATTCACTATATATATTAAATTATTCTGAAATAGAATCATAGTATATAAATGTATACATTTAAATGCATGCATTTTTCCAAAATTGCAAGATATATAACTTTAAAAGCACTTGAAAATTTTTATTCATTCATGAATTTTATTATCTCTACAAGTTTACTAGCTGTGAAGTTGAAACTTCTGAAAATGGCAATTATAATAGAATTATGTGTACCACATTCCCATCCGATGGGGCAGCAATCTCTGTCTGCGTAGATGGGTGTGCAGCCTGGGAACCTCTTATGATAGTCTTCCCAAGGACAGTCGATGACATTACAGGTGAAGGCATTCGGTTCTTGAAACCCCTGGAAACAATGGCAGATGAGGCACAGACCTCTCGTGGGCAACTCATCTCCTTCAGCGAACCATGTGCCGTTGTAGAAGCACCCTTCTCCTGATTAGGGGAAGTGGGATCAATAGGCAAAATCGGGAAGGGTATTAGGAGTGGGAATTAGGGAAGGGGGAAATGATTGTGGTCAAGGAATCGAAATCAAGGTGAGAATAAAAGGAAATAAACTATAATCAATTTAATCCCAGTAAACGCCAAAATGAAACATGTTTGAAAATAAAATCATTTGAAAAACAATGTATAGATTTTAATAAAATTTCTTCAGACTAGATGACAGGAAAACATTTTTCACAAATAAAAAGAATTATGAATAATTGGATTGAAGAAACATATGAATGTTTCATTTTTATATTATGAAAAATCTATGTAAATTAATTCAATCAAACATTATTGTGTGATTGTTTTAAATGTACAATAAATTGAAACGTATTTTATTTTTATAAGTCATAAGAAAATAAATCAAAAATATAATTTAATTTTATAATATATTATGAAAGTTACGTAAAAATAATCATAAAAAGTTAAATGGAGTAAGGAAAAAATATATCTAAGTAAGTTTTGAATATTATTCAAATTATATAATATATCTAAATATGTATACCGTAACATTTTAAGGGAAAATTATATTGATAATAAAATGTAGCAAAATTAGTGACATAAGGTATTTCAATCTACATAGAAAATGTAAAGACAGGTGGAAGTGTCTTAAATGCCCACATTTCAATAAAGTGTAGGAGAGAAACCACGCTCAGTAGGTTGGTACGGTGGATGAAATCACGTCTCACTGACTTGTATTATCATTCTTTGCACGACTTCTGGTCATTATGCATCATTACATGAATGCGGGGCTTGTTGATATACATTTCACACATAAAAATGCGCAAGGAAATGTAGCGGCTGCTCTAAAGATGTGCATGGAGTGATATTCTCTCAAGAATCTACCAGATTACCAAACATTTGGCAAGAGAGGATTGTTATATTCTTTAGACTTAATACGGCTAGTGAAAGATATACGGAATTCTTACATTAAAACAAACAATACAAAGTTTTTGTGTGTTATATGATACTCTTATTAAATCTGAAAAAGATCTAATGTCATTATTGTCTATTGCTTCTGTGTATTGTGTGTGAGTATTTTACTAACGTATCCAAATCAATGCACTGCCGTTGTGTCTATCGTATCGCTTGTACAAGCAGCTAATATAAATTACTTGATAAATAAGTTGATCCCATATCTTTTGATTTTTTTATTGGTCTTTCTAGTTACCAGCTATTAACACTGCCTTAAGAGCTAGTACTTTAATATTGTATTTCAATAACAACATTCCTTTGCAAAATTTGATTAGTCATGTCGCTTCTACCTCGCTTTACATTTTAAGCATATAATTTTAAAACCCTTATAATAATATATATCATAATGTTAATATGCTATGTCAATATATATCATACACAATATACACAATACAGAAGCAAAAAGCTATGTTAATATATATCATAAATTCTTATTGTTGTTAACGTCATTTCACATAGCTGATATAAAAAATGCAGCATTAAATCAGTATGTATTTTTCAGAAGATGTTGAAGCATATTGATTGTTTAAGCCTTGAAAATAGAAAAGAAAAATTTTAAATACTTTTTTTTTAATTTAAGAATATGCTTTTGCAGAATTCTTTTATATAAATTATTAGATATATTTTCTGAGCATTTTTAAATAAATAAACAATATGATACTATTGAATTACTTATAATACTGAGTTTTTAAGACAAATTTTTATATTTCAAGCAATTTATATTACATTTAAAATATAACTAAGAGAATGTTTTACAAATTCTTTTTTTTATTTATTTAATGTACAACTCTGTTAGTCAAGGATGCACAGTGCTACAAATTTAGACAGTATTCCTTCTAATAAACCTACTAATATTGTGTAAATTCTAATGCATTTATAAATTACAGTCTTAATTAATTTCATTGAAGCTTGATGCGTATAAAACCTAAATCTTGCATTTAAAAGCTTAGAAATTTCTTTTTCCTTAATTTTAAAATATTTGAAATATTCAAATACGCTATTTCTCCAGTTAAAATTCGTTTTTACTGAAGTAATGAAACACTTACGAGGATCATTAATATATTTTACGATGTCTTTATTTGTCAGTTGTTGACAGTACTTCATTTACTCCAAAATCGATATTTTCTCTTAAATGGTGGGTGTACTTGCTCATATAAAGTTCAATACTAATATTTTTAAGAATTTCAACTGCCAATAATTATGAATCAATGAAGAAAAATGACAAATAAAATTAAAAATAAATATATTATTTGAAAATAATGTGTGCAAAAATATGTCATACATTTGTTTACACATCAAACTTTCTCTAAATTTTGTATTTGTTTTTTTTAAGGAATAGATATTTGCATTAATTAATTCCAGAAAAAGAAATAAATTTTATTTAGTAAAATTTAATGTTATATTTTATGAGCTATCTTTTAACAAACTCAAAATTTTTAAAAATAATCACATTAATACATAGTTTTTAGAGGAAGCCTTTCGGCATTTAAAAGGTTCAGCCAAGGGCGGCCATGTGCTACCACGATTTTAGAACCAGGTTACACGAAGGTAGAAAATAGCAACTACGGGTGAACTTATATATTCCCTCACTTCAAGCTCAGGAAAGTTGGTATCCAAACCAACCATGCGTCGAAGGCTACGAAAACGTGGTCTTTAAGCGAGGCGACCACTTATTTACATCCCGCTAACACCATGTCATAGGCGGCAACATTTGAAATGGGCACGTCAACATGGACCGTGATCAGTGGAGGGCTGTTCTCTTTACGAATGAGTCCAGCTTAAGCCTCAAAAGTGATAGTTGACATATTTTCATTTGGAGAGAAAGTGGAAGTTGATTTCATTCATCAAACGTCTGGGAAAGATATGCATTCGATCAGAGTCTGTGTTTGGGGTAGTATATCTTTGGGGAAAGGGTGCACAGATCTCCATATTTTTCCCGTGGAAACTTTAATGCTTGCAGTTATAGAGATGCCATACTAGACGCTTATGTGCGCTCCTATGCCGGAGCAATAGTGGTACTTTCGTGCTACAGGGTGATAATGAGAGACCACACAACATTCGCAATGGAGATACTTATCTTGAACAGGAAATAATTCAACCCATGTTGTGGCCAGCATGATCACCGGACCTTAAATTAATCAAGTATGTTAAGGATGCTCTAAGACGATGTGTAGCTGCAGTCAAGCCTTTACCTAGGACGTTATCCACGCTTTGAACTGTTTTGAAAGAGCAATAATTCACACTTCCTACACAATGTAGACCGCATAATTGAGAGCATCACACTTTGCTGCATGTGCTGTATAGCTTCTCAGGGGGGATCATACCCCCATTCTGAAGGTTCTTTTCCTTTACTAAACTAACATCTCCCATTTGTTCATTGTATATATATATATACTGTTTATTATAACACCGTAATTATCTGGTGACTTTTTTATGTTATTTTGTACCTTCCTATGGGTTGTATAATGTGTGTAAGCTTCATTAAATTCCCCGCATAACTTTTCCCGTTATCGACATTTTTATGATTTTTCCTTAATTTATTATAACCAGTCTACATATTGCAAAGAAGAAAAACATTTTAGTCAAGAGTGCTTATAAAATGGAAAGACAACAAAGATTTCCTACTTATTTTGAAGTTTTATAAATTAACTATAAAGATAAAAAAAACTAACCTTGTCCACTGATGCTATCGTTCTTAGAATCTCTGATGAAATCTATAAAAAAAAAGAATAAAACATTATTAAATAAATATGAAGACAGTTTATTAAACATGTTTATGGTAACATATTTTTAGTGTTTATAACCTCAAAAAATATTATCAGGTGTGTGGATGCAAATGGCAATTTACATAATTGCATGTACTCCACATAAAATACGATATTTTTTTATTGATTTTGATTTCAGTTTCTTTTGTAGTTAACTAAATACAGGTTTACTCTTTCAGATTTTATATTCCTATGAAAAAAGTTTTGAAAAGTACCATATAATTACTATGATAAAAATATTTTGAAAATTATTATATATGCCTATGTATATTAGGAACCATATTTTTAGTAAATTTACACATTTTTAATAAATTCTTATTCCAATATTCTATTTATCATACAGCCCAATATGATTACTCCTTTCTTAAAGAAAGAGTGGGAATTAATATTTGACATCATCAAATTTACTTAAGTGATTCAAAATTTAGATTAATTTTATAAAATACAAGCATAAATTTGAATATAAAATAAATGAAGATATATTTAGTTCAGAGTTAATTATGGTTTAAATTAATTATAAGCGCTGTAATCAAAATTTCAAAATAAAACAAAAGCAAGACTAACATCCCGATATACGATCCATTCCTTATCATACAAACGCTCTTAGTTCAGCTTCGGACAAAAATTCGACAAACACAGTAATGATTTCATTTATATAGATTGATCAGTTTTTTGCTTTGTAGTACAATAATTTAATTTACTGGTGAAGAACTAATCATCTCAATGGAATGGACTCGAGTAATAGTAATTCTGGATGTAATAGTTACAGAATGTTGCTTAATTTTAACATCGTGATTGAATCCATCAATTTGGACGACGCCAGCAGCTGATGGTGTGTAGGCAAATTTCAGCATCGGGAGCGATCACTCCATCATGAAGCAAATTACCCGGACGGAAAGCTATTCTTGCGAGAATGCAGCCATCATTTCTCTTCCATGTCAGAGTAGGAGGGTGGTCATTCTCTTTTTTTCGATCATTACATCCCAAAGCCCTCTCTATAATCGTTCATAATGTGTGTTGAAAAAGTTGCTCCCTTCTTCTTTCAAGATAAAGTCGTTTATTATGGCAGGACCATTAAACACATAATTCCAATTTTTTTTTTTTACATTATTTGAAAAAGAATCGCAAAGTACTATTGATTGGATATACTTGTAAGATAATTGAGAACTTACACGAATTTATTTACATGATAATTAATCATAAGATAAGAAATACTTTTAACCTGTGTGTGATTGCTACATATTTATATAAAATGTAAGTAAATGCTTATATAAATAAGAAAAGCTAGATTTATTAACATTTTGTTAATATACAATTTTGTGATCTAAATGAATAGAATGAGACGGACGATTACATCTAGACGATTCTTTTTAAGTAACAGGTAAGTCTGCATGAATATTTCTACAAAATTAACAAGTCACCAAAACATTTACTTAACAAATATAAATGAAAAACTTTCTGTATGTTTCAAATCCTCTACTTTCCATGATATTAAATCAAAACTAGAAGTAAAATAAACTACCTTTTCAATTAATTCTTTTGATCAGTAATACTAAATAAGTTTAAAATATTTACTTCATGCAATTCTCCTAATTAAAGCATTACAGCCAGGGCTATCACTGCGCATGGATATGAATCTATGTTCATAATTCTTCTGGTCATTTTTAATGCAATTCAAGTGCAGTTTACGAACATGAATGTTATTCAAAAGTGTAGCCATATTATTATAAAAATATTCAAATGAAAAGTGCATTTTATGTATTACAAATACATACTTTTTAGATTAAACCATTTCAAAAATTTTCTATCATAAATGAAAATTGAAACATTCACATCAAAACATTAAAGTTTTATTTTTCCTCGTGGTATTTATTGTTTTCCTTTTACTTATGTAAAGTTGTTTGCAATACGAAATCAAATACTATCTCCCATGAATGAAATGCAGCTGTAGAAAAGGAGTTTAAATCTATAATGTCTTGTCAAATAAATTTATAAGAAATGATTTAAAATGTTTATAATGAAAGAAAAAAGCACGTTGCTTCTGTTGAGCATCTTCAGGAAGTAGAGCTGAGCTCAGCTGAATGGAAGAGTTTGAATTTCCTTTAGTAACTCTTTAGCAACTTAACAATTCTTTATTGGAACATGAATGCTTTTTCCTAGTTCTTTATATGAAAGTCTATTCGGTATAGATACTTGGCAGTTTTTTATGTTTTCTTACCAACAATACTTGCACACGATACACTTATGAAAGGATAAACTAATTAGATACCCAATTATTTGGATCTATCCTATTATATTATTTTCCGCGCCTAGGAACCAATATCCTTTAGTCCTTAAATTGCTTTACAGCAAACTCCTTTCAACTGATATATGTTAACTACTGTCAATAAAATATTTAGGGTACAGAAAACAAAATTGCTTAGAAGTAAGATCACTTTCTATAAGACTGTCATTTCTTACCTTTTCCATGGGACAACACAGTGACTTCTTTGTTTTAGGTTTAAAATTTGCTTTTTAAAAAACGTTTGTTAAATATAGCGCTGTAAGTGCTTTCTGTATATATTTTCAAACTGGATCACATAACACATGGATACGTGTAGCTTACTTGCATTTATTTATGCTATAACATTATTATTGAAATAATTTTTAATGAAATTCAATTCCGTTGAATTATTTTATCAGCGATTTCCTTTTTTTTATTGGTCGTTCATCTTAATTTACTTAACGTACAAAATTGTATGATTTATAAAAATGTTTTATATAGCTGCATGTTTTGCATTTTTATTGCCTTATTTTGATATAAAAATTTCATTACACCCGGAAAACTATCTTGAATTCTATAGAGTTAATATAATAAATTTATACTACACTTTTGAAATAAAAAAAAATCTTTGAATATAATAATTTAATTTTGTAAGTGTATTATGACATTAACTTCTTGACATAAACATCACTAACATCATAACTTTTGACATTACTCTTTGGTATTAGTACAAATTTAAGATGACAATTGTATGTTGAATTTTTCTGTCGGAATAATATCAAAATAGTGCTTAAATTTTATTTTTGCGGTAATTACAGTAAAATTTTAAAAATTTTCTTTTTTTCATTTTCAGATATTTTAAACAAAATTTAAGGTTTGTTTCTCTTGTCTACAAGCAAACCAATCCACAAAAAAATTATTTTGGGTATTTGAGTAGATGCTTACGAACATAACCATGCATGTCGATACTTTTACAGCTTGCTCCAAACTTCCACAGCATTCGAGAAATGAATTCAAATTATAAAAGCAAGAATAAATTCGATACAAAATGTAAATTAAAAATAAATATTTAAATAGATTTCAAAAAATACTCACGGATTTTTAAAGCAAATGTGTGTTCAACGCTACAATTAATATAAAATATGATGCACATAAATTGTACAACGAAGCAAAAAATTTAGGAAATAAGCTAACCATATTAATTAACAGAAATCAAATAAATTGAAATCAAATTGATAAAAAATTCATATGCATTATAAAAAATTTTTTAAAATCTTCAATTTTTATAGTTAAAATAGATGCACAAAAATTGATATCTAGGCTCAGAATTAGTATATATTTTTACATAAATATAGCATAAATTAAATTTAATTTGATATTGCATTAAACATTTAAAAAATGTCACATAAGGCCCTTTGGGACACAAATTTCTGTGTTCCGACGAAAGATATGGTGCAACTGTAATTTAATCTACCTCTAGCTACAATCTCTTCGTATGTAAAATTAGTCACTGATTGAACTGTCGGAAATGCGATCATTCCATTTCAACTCATTTCCTAATGAAGATATTATAGCAACTAATCAAGCTAGTTTCACTTTAGTATTCATCAATAACTATTTTCTCATTCACAGTACCATTCGAGATGAAATTGCATGAATACTTGAATATACATTCCAACAAAAAGTGCTTTTCCTCCAACTTGAAAAAAAAAGTGGTAAGCCACAGCATCGGAAATGGGAAAGAAATTCACCGGAAACGGCCACGACATTTCCAATTTCCCGCTTCGAATAGCAGGCCGGAACAGTTGAAAATTGCGCACGAGATTTCTTAGATTGAATTAATGGCTCTGTGATCAGCGCGCCCTCTGGAGCGCAACTTCAATAGTAGCTCTGAGTTGCTTACCTGCGGTTGTCTAGGTTACGCATCCATCGCTGGAGGGTGAAAATGATGCTGAACCAGGTAAGCTACGGTTCTGTTCCCCATCATCTCTTCCACTTCCTTTATGGCAAGGGGAAGCAGAAGAGAGGGAAGGAACGATACCAGCGGCACTGGTCGATTAAAACCATGAAATTTAATGACTGTTCGAACCCAATGATTTCTGGGCAATCTTTTAGAAATTCATGTAGTTTGGAATTTAAATTTCTAATTAAACTATAAACAGGAAAAAATAATTTCTTATCACTTTGTGACACAATACTTTTTTGATAAAATTATTTTGCAACTTGTTATCAGTGTTTATTTTGAATTTTCTATTGCCAAGAAAAATTATCTTAAAAAAATTTTAAGCGCGGTTAACTTCTCTCATACTATCAGTTAAAATTCAAAATATTTGTTTCCTTTAAAAGGAATTAAGTAAAAATGAATTTTTACTATTTTAAAATACGGAAAATTTTATATTAGTTTTATATAATTAATGTTAAAAATATTATTCAGGGAAAATAATCTTTATTTAGTAAATAATCTTAAAAGTTTAGTTTATTTTCCTCTCCTAAGGAAATTATATTGCAGAGCTAAAATCTTACTATTTTTTGCTTAAGAGAATCAGTTTTAGAAATAGCATTCAACATATTTACAATTGACGAACTCACTAAAAATACCCATATTAAATATTTCTTTACTTATGCATATACTTTAAAAGCATTTAAGTGATTCTGCAAAGTCATCTTGAAAATGCTAGTAAATCCATCCTCATTATTTTTTAATTTAGTACTGTTCAATTAGAGAAAATAATAAATTTATTATATAAAAGTTGTGCATATTCGTATGTTATACAAAAGCATGGGCATTATTTATAAGAGAGCTGTGAGTAAAATCAAGAACTATTTAATTACAAATTAATAAAAGAATTTTGATTTTTAACCGAAATTAGATTAATACCTTATAAAATAGATTTTCTCATTAAGTAAATGAATAGAAAATAATCTTTAAGATGATTGCTTAAATAAAAATTTCCTTTTTTTTCACACTATTCCAAGTGAAAACCCTCCTCATGAAAGGTGATGACACATTCCTCGAAATTTACTCAAACAAAAACGAAATAAGCGCGGCTGCGTTTATGGATTATTCATTACCTGTCGTCGAAAAAGATTCCCTGCGAGACGTGACACTTCCACTCAAAAGCGTAAGAAATAAGGAAATCATTTTTGCGATTATCGATTCTTTCCATACTGAAAGGTATCAGTTAAGAACCGTGAATGATGATCTTCCCCCCTTCAAAGTGCTTCTGTTTTCCCTTCATTCGTTCTATCGCCATTTTTACCTTGGCCTTCAAGTTCGTGATTCGAGCGATAATAAGCACGCCGTCCCCACGAAACAAGATTAACGATGAATGATAGATGAAAGAAATTTTTAAATCTCAAAAATAAGCTGCTTAAGAAATTTAAATTTAAAAAACGAGGTGTGTCAGAAGAAATTTAATAAAGAAAGTGAATGAAGTAATAAATTTTTGAAATTATTGCTGTATTTGGAACAGCAATATTTTGAAATTATTACTGTTGAAATATAAAATATTTTGTGAACTGGTGCTTTTGTGAATCTTTTTGTCTACGTATTAATAAAATTAAAAGAGGGGCTGAGTGGTTTGCACAGTAATGTCTGTGAAAAATTAAGAGAATTAAATATACAGTTTCTTCTCACTCCTAAAAAAAATGTCGAGCTACATGTGTATGTGTAGTACGCGTGTCTACAAAATTTATTTAAAATAATAAAAAGGCATTTGTAAAGATAATTCCATTCAATTCCCCAACACCTTTAAGTCAATATATCTACAGATGATTGCATTTAAAATAAATGTCTTGTATTTGTATACATATATGTGTGTATGTACATATATATCAGCAGAATCCAGAAGAATAATTATATTGTAAGAGAAAAAAGAAAATAGATAATTTATCGGTATAATTTTAATATTATCATTAACTTTCGTCAGAATACTATAATATCAATTAATAGTAAATATAATTATCAATTAATAGTAAATTTTTATGAAAATTAAAATTAACTCATGTAAAAATGGAATAAAAAAATTTAATAGTTTGCTTGAGAATAAATAATTAGTACAAAAATTAATTGTATGTAGTTCAAATGATTTAAAATATAATTTATATAGGTATTTTTACAAGCTCCATACACTTATTATTTTATTGATTCATATATATTAAGGAATGATATGAAAAGAGCTACAGATTGACTTTATAGGGATATTTGATAAACAATGCTAATAATCGAGGAAAAAGCAATTATTAATATGTTAATAAAACTATACAAGTCCATTACAATAAATTTATTCGAAGTGTAATTTCATAGTCACTAAAATCTTAATTGCCTGTCTATGAAAGATTTACCATTAAAATCTAATTATGGGATAATAAAAGAAATTCTACAAAAAATAAATCTATGTCGACTTTAATATAACTTTTGAATCTTTTAGTTGTTTTTAATTGCTTACATTTCTTAAGGTTCTTTCAATCTTACTGGAATTCAAACAAATATTCTTCTGTTAAATTTAAATTAAAATGTAAAACCAATTTTAAAATATTGCTTGCACATATTAAAAATATATAAATGTACATAATAAATAGGTTCTACATTCTACAATTGCAAATTAAACATTAGTGAAAAAAATTAAATTTAGTGAAACATATTTTTATTTTGTAATATTATTGGATCATTTTAAAAATATAGTATATGAACATTACTGCCAATTATTAACTGAAAGTTGCCAAAAGACTCTGAATCAAAAGTATGAAATAAAATAATTATTAATCAAAACATTTTTAATTCTGATTTATAATTACAAAGCTTATATTGCAAACCATGACTAACAAAGAAAATCTATTAAATTTTATAAGTAACCTAACATCAATCTATTACTTATAGATATAAAGTCATATTTATCCAACTTCCTTTTTGAAAGTATTTTCTAGACTTTTCTATTTTTAACAATTTTAACGTAAATTTCCTCTTTACTCAGTTTCTTTGTTCTGTTGATTGTTGAGTAAGATATTAAAAGATAAGTATCGATCAAACGCAGCTTTGCCATTCTTCATTATTTCTCTTAGTTCTTTTAATGGGGGGAATTACACAAAACCTGCTAGTTTTAGTTAAAATGTGTGCGGCATTACACAAACTACGGAGGTAAATGTTTTTACAAACTGGGATTAGTTATGTCTTCCACGTAACGTAGAAGTTTCGGGATTTTTGCATCTCCCAAGGCGGCCGAGTGTAGGCGTATGGAGGGAACGAACAGGTGTCTTCGGGCACGAGAGGAGTAACGATTTTAAAGGGTTGCTTCACCGCCGCATCGGAAAACGCATTAAAATCTCCCGTTACGAAGCGGAATGGGAAAATGAACGAAAGGGAAATATCCCCCCCCCCTTCCACTTCTCAAGGATGTACCCGTAAAAGAAATTAAGGAATGCTTACACGCTACTTAATCATCCTGACGGATATTTCCGTATTTTTTTTCCGGAGGTAAACTGGAGAAGGGAAAATCACGTGACTCGGTCTACTGAATGGAAACAATCTTTACTCTCATTTCCGGAATATGTCTCGCGTTACTTTAGAGCTCTGTGTTCTTTGTCTTAAGGGAGCGGGAAGTATTTTAAAATTGATTGCGTCTTTCCCATCAATTGATTGCAGGTTTGCACTTTCGTGATTTGCAAATCCGTCTTTTGTAATATATGCTTCAGGGTAACACCAGAATGGGTTTTTTCTTTTTAATTACTAAATAAGACATATTTTTTAAATTCTCCATCTTTGACAGAACAAATCAATGACTTCACCATTTGACACGGTTTTTTTCTTGTTGTTGAGATTGTACGTTTTCGGAAGTGCTGAAATTTTATTATTTAACCTAACTGATATTCTGCACCGCACTGATTGAGATAAATGTAACCACGCAAAACTTTCAAAGCAAGGTGTCTACAGCGAATCCTCCAAATTAGTTGTATATAATAAAAAAATAATTAAAATTCTATCAAAAAATAAAAAATCATTTCATAATATAGTAAATACGTTTAAGAGTACATAGAGCTATATTAAATCATTCTCATTCGAATTGCGCAATAGCTGCAAAATTATCTAAAAAAAAAAAAAAAAAATCCAGGTTCATTTTGACATGATGCCTCATGATTGTCAACTGCTCTTTAGTCGTTAAATCGACATCTGAACGGGTATACTCCTCTTCAAACATTTACACAAAAACAATACACTTAAAGTGTACAAATTTACAGAATACAATGGACAAAATAGGGTGAAATTTGCTTAGTTTAATACAGAAAATAAGAAAGTTATAACAAATGAAAGAGGATGGGAACATTATATAACGTGTACTTTAACAGGAACAAATCTCAGTCTAATGCTTAGAAAAATAAGAGTTGATTTCAAATCAGTTTTCCCAAAATAATGGCATTATATTAAAACGAATTTATCTGGAACTTAAAAACTAACATACGTCAAAATGTTGTTTTCATCTATTTTTCACTAAGGGAAGCGAATGATATATCAAAGAAATTAAAAGAACTTTATTCGCTAAAATGCTTCTCACTAAAAATTTATTACTATAGATATTTTCCGATTAATCATTAATAAAAATAAATTTTCAAATAAAATCACATATTTAAAAACAAAAAATGAATATGAATGGACACTGTCACATTTTATATCAATAAAATTACTGCGTCTGTATTAAATTAAAATATTGATAGTTATTATCCTGTTATGTTGTGATATCTTGCAAAACAGGAACACGAAAACTGAGATATCAGCTGAAAATTACTTTGGAACTCTATCTTGCGGAAGGAACAAATTGATTGTAATCACTACTTATAAGATTTTTACATAAAATCAATTTAGTTATAACTACTGATTGCATTTATAAATGTGAGTGGAAACTAATGTAAACCAAATGGGATTGTGAGATTGTCTGAATCCTTAATTTCAGCCACCAAAATGTTAAAAAATGTTGACCTAATCTGAAGTAACGTAAGCATAAAATATCGCAGGAAAATATGAAAATACATATTTTCAATGGACTTTCAGATAGAAAAAAATCGTAAACTTAAAAGTAGTTTTCTGTATCAAAAAAACCTTGTACATTTTGAATCATGTTCATATTCACAATTATGTGCATTACTAAACAGTAAAATTAAGTTTTGAGTAATGACTGTGATTATTGCATAATAGAGAGCAAATTACTAAAGAAAGATAACTTAGATTACCAGAGCCCATAAGTAATTATATGACTTGTAAGTTCTACATCTGTTGATAGAGAATTTATACCTATCTGTTTTAGTGTAAAATAGAGGAACATATTGCCCTATACTCACAAACGTTAAAAGTTCCAGCACAAAGCGCTGTATGTTATCAATACTCGATATTTTTCTGTCATATAACACAATCAATATCAAATATTATTTTGTTGTAAAGATTAAAATGCTAAAATTCAAATTTTTTAGTATCAGTTCATCTACACTTATTATTTTAAGAATATCTAGAAGAATATTAAATGAACACCAGGCCCATAATGGCTAGGTGTCCATTCATCGGCATTGTAAGAAATGCCATGTGTGATTGTGAGCTCTTCAATATAATAGGAATGTCACACTAAATGACAATACGTATTCTTCTCTTTAAGGAAAAATGTATTTTTAGAGATATGTTCATAAAGCTTTACAACTAAGTTACCACTACAACAGAGACCTTATAGAATTATATGAATTCTAAGGAGTTTATATGACTTCACAAATATAGACCACTCACAAATAATTTTATGTTTATATTGAATATACTAAGAAATCAACATCTAGAAAAATTTTCATAGCTGCAAATTAGGAATTACAGAGGCCTACAAAATCCACATTTTTGACCTAACTTTACCTCGGTATGCAAGATCAAATTTAAAGTAAAAGAGATTCAATCATATGATAAGGATTATTTGCAAGTTTAAATTTAAAATTGATTTTTAAATCATATATTTTCTCTTATGACATCTTTATTATTATTATTATTATTATTATTATTATTTGTGTAATTATTTATTTGAATAGAAATTTATTTATTTTGATTATTAAGAATATACGATTCTTGAACAAAAATTCTAACTGTCTTACAAAAAAAAGGTGAAAAAAGGTAAAGAAAGCATATTAATCATGCTTAAAAATTTTTAAATTTAAACTTCTATGACATGTTAAAAATTTTAAAAGTAAATTCAGTGTTTTTTTTATTAAAAATTTATTTATCAATTTTAACAAAGTAAAACATATTTTATCTCAAAATTAAAATGTATTTTTATGCATACTTGATTATATCAGTTACTTTTATTGTTAGTAATTATTTTCAGAAACAAAATTTATAAGATTTTAAAAAATTTAGGTCATACACTGCAAATTGAAACATGATTTTTATCTTATATTTTAAACATTCTCTTCGAGTATCATTTCAAAATATTTAAACCGAGGAATTAATTCTGTAAACTGCGCTTGTTGAACATATGAATTTGATTGAAACAAAGAATATCGTTCGAAAACACAAACTCAGCAATATGTTCTAATTTAGTGAGTTTCTCGTGAATCTCCTCAGAAAAGCTCCTCTTTCGGCCTGACTTCTCTTGACTTTCAAATTGTTGCCTCCAAAAAGCAAAAGTCCGACAAAATGGCCCTTGTGGGAAGGTTCGGAGGTAAGCATTTGCAAAAAGACACGTGTTTGCAATTTGGAGTCATTTTGCCCTGGAGGAGATGGTCAAGAGATAGAAAGATGGAATGACTCCTTTCATGGTCATTCACCTCTAGACTGCTGAATTCCAATAGACCGCCCGGAAGACACTTGACCTCCTCACCGATCCCCTTCCTCTTCCACTCTTTTTTATGTTTGCTTAAACTCTTGAATTTTCTTTTTTCTTTATGATTATGCACATCAAGTTATATTTAGAAAGAAAATTATATAAAACCAGAAACAAACCACAATCACTTTTTTCCAAAGTCATAATAATATTTAGAAACTGATAATACCTTTCTTTTTTACCTGCAACATTATTTGATATTTTTAAACTTAACTTTTCGTAGAAAATATTGATTTTTATCGAAGAATAAAAAAGAATCAAAGCAATTTTTTTCTACAAAAATTTGGTATTTTAAGAATTGTTAGTCTTTTATAAAAATATTTATTTCTAAAATTTTAATAGAACACTGCCATATAAAAAGTTAATGTTAAAAATATGAAAATTATTTGATGATTTTAGCATCAATTTTTCGTGTAAAAAATCAATTTTTATCGATAATTGCTCTATCTAAAAGAATCAAGGCATTTTTTACAGGAAAATTTGGTATTATATGAATTGTTAGTTTCTTATATTTATTTTTAAAATTTTAATATAACAATGAGTAGAGATACAAGTTTTAGAAGGACAGCATGATTAACGATGGCGATAATTCTTAGCTAAGTGAAAGTTCAAATCTATTGCTTATTAATATTCCAAAATGCTCCTTTTCAATTTTCTTTTGACATTCTAGATAAATTTCATGCTGGAGGCTGAATGATTAAGGAGCTGAATTTCGTTTCATAAGCTTGTATGCTGAAATTCTTCCTTAGGTTAGATTGCTTTCTATTCAATTTTAAACTGTAAGTTCTATCAAATTAGCCCTCGTGACCCCTGAGCGATAAGCAAATCAAACTTTCAGATGAATGTTTTGAAACTTTGGGCTTTTTTCTCAAAATAAACCGAAAATATGTTATTTTATCTATAAAATTTAAGGAATTATTTGTACAAAACCCTCAAGATGAAACAATATTCATAATTATGTTAAATACCACATCTAAAATGATAAGCAGGAAAAAATGTATTTCTTTTTTTGATTGAGAGCTTAGTGTAGAAGTTTCTTCGCGATTCTTGATGTAGGATCAGATATTAACCTCATTGTTGCATCTGATCCTATATAATCTTGGTTCATAATTATGAAACAACAAGCTTTGTTATGCGGCTTTGACTGTGGACGAAACAAGACAACCAGAAACATTTAACAATAACATAGCATATTAAAGTAATAAATTTTCATAGAATAATCGATATTGAAATACATATAATGAAAAAATAATAATAATATTTGATAATTCGCATACTAGCTCTTGTTATATACCTTTCATTTGTATTATTATTAAATCTTGTATTTGAATTGGAAGATATTGTCCAAAATCTAGATTTCATGACTCAAAATGAAATCACTTAAATTATATTCATGATATTATATCATGAATATATATAATATCATGAATATAAAATAAGTTAAATACGATTTTTTAGCTTTTTCTTCTTTCAAAATTTTTACTGAAAATGTTATAATTTGCGTTTTTAATTATTAATCATGTTATTAATAACAATGATTTTTTAAATAATATTTAAAAACATTTTGATATTTATAAATTTTTAAACAGTTAATGATTGTGCACTTTTTTTCAGCTTATTGTTTAATTATTATCAGTTTATACTATAACTATTCATATTATTTAAAAGACGAATTTTTTCAAGAATACTTTTTAAAGTTTATAGCTAATTTTTAAAAAGCTGAGATTGATAATATGGCAACTTTAAACAATCGTTAAATCTCTTCTCTGCTTAAAAACCTTTTAAATTTCTTTTCATAGAAATTTAGTACTTTCTCTACTCAGAGTTTGATAAATTTCAGCTTTAAAAAATGCTTTTTTTACATTAGCAATTTACTATTCTACATTAGTCATAAAAAATGTACTTAAAAACTAGATTTAAATTCTCTTATTTTATTTCCTCTATTCTCTTGCAATAGTTTTATTTAAATTATATATATGAAAGAAGCTTTTCCATTTATTTCAAATTCTTCTTTCTCCATTCACATTAAAAAGTCGATTACGATTAAAATGTAATCGTCACAAGTATAAAAATATTTTAATTGACATTAATCTCATTATCTATTGATCCGGAATAAAAGAGATACAGAGAGAATATGTCACTAAGTATTAATGATACAGATTAAATTTAAATGTAATCTGTATCATTAATATTTAGTGACGAATTTATTGCAAGATAACTTGCAGTAGTTGTCAAAGAAATTATTTTTTTAACTAGTTTTTAATAGACATGAGATATTTAATGTATTTTAAAATATATGTTTAAACTATGATCAAATCAAATTCTTT
>JAPDSC010076892.1:0-40711 GCA_026290005.1 Latrodectus geometricus | reverse complement strand
ATTTTAATAACTGTATTACAATATTTATACTACAGTAATTAATATATAATTACTGTATACACTGAATGAATTAGCATTTTATTCCTAATTCATTCAGTGAATTCACTACATTTCACTATTTATGCCATAACATTAAAGCTAAGTCTATTACTCTATCTCTGAATGAAACTTTAAATTACATTATAAAATTTTCGATACTCTAAAATTCAATAAATATGTATTGCAATATTGCAATATTTTCTAATAATAATTTAGAATGACCGGCAAAATAGCGAAATGAATTGAATTGATGGTATTCCCATAATCTTTCCTTGGAAGAAACAAGTTATAAATTTACTCCTGGAAAACATACCACAGAACTTAAATGCACCAAACAGTATTAGCACATGTAACACGAAAAATATAAATTTTCTTTTTACTAAATAAAGGGCTGCAAATGCGAGACGTCAACCATAAAATGGGAAAAAATGGGAGTGCAAGTTAATAGCTTTTCTTAACTATTTCCTCGCTCTGGAAAAGAAAGGAGCTAAAAATATGCAAAGATAAATAAAAGTAAAGATGAGACAGGACCCTCTTCATTAGGGTTGCCTCATTAATGCAGAACAGCTCCACTAAAGAGCTTCCGTTACTTCGAAAAAGCATTCAAGACTTTTACAAGGACGCGCCTGAAAGAATGGCTCAATTTGAAGATTATATACCTGGTTTTTGATTAAAGATACCAGGATTTCATAAATGCAATTATCCTTACTTGTAATTGCATGGAAATATGTTTAAAGAGAATGTCGTACTCAGAATATAAAACGAAAAATGTTCCTAGTTAAAAAAATATCTTTTTGAAGTGAATATTGCCTTTAAAACTAAAAGACTGAAATGAAGAATTACTGAACGATAAGAAATTTCTGTACGATATAATTTGCCATAAAAATTTCAATCTGAAATTATGTATTTGAGGCTATATACTAATAATGTTAAATATAGCCTTCGGTAAGTGATGAATGATCTTTCATTTTAAGGTTCTGATATTTACAGCAAAATTAGTCCAACATTACTCATTTTTATTATTTATTTAGGTATAGTTTTCTCATTAACATAACCAAGATTTCCCACTATCAACATTCTGAGCCGTGTATCATCACAGCATGCTAATTTAACCTTGACCTATTTTTTATTTAATGAAATTTAAAATTTTTAATTTAATAAAACTCAAACAATTGAAGCCTTGGTATTCAGATTTGGCATGAGAAATAAGCAATACAAATTCTCTGATACTCTTTAATTTTTTTTAAGATTTTTTCTGTGCAGCTTCAGACTTTTTTTCAACTAATGCCCACAAAAGCTATTCATTTCAGAAATGTTTATATTACGGCTATATTAAATCTAACAGAAATGAAATGTACTTTGGGAATATTAGAAAAGTTCAAAATTACCCTCTATATTAAAGTAATGAGCGAACTTGAATTATCAACTTTGAAAAATTAATTTCTACGTTGTAAAATTTTATAAAACCTACATCACTGTTATTAAAACAGAAATTTACATTACTTTTTATTATGAATATTAAAAATTAATCTGAATTTTCTCAAATTAACTGAACTTGCAACAGATAAAATGGATCAACAAAACATTCACTTATGATGTTAAGTAGAAAATGCAGATTTAAAATTTATGAAGCATAAAATACCTATATATTAACATAATATAAATATGTTCTTGATAGTGAATCAAAAGAACATGCATGAAAAATTATAATATATTAAAATACAATGAAAAAGACATGAAATAATTTGTTCAAGTAAATGAAAAGAAGATCCTTAGTAAAATAGATATTAGAAATTGATCAAAATGTGGCAAAATCAACCCAGCTTGTTACATGAATTTTTTTTTTTTTTTTTTTTTTTTTTTTTTTTTGACAAAAATGTTTACTGGATTTCCAAGATTATTTAACTTGACTTTCAGGGAAAAAAATGATTATGTTGAAAAGATCATACCCTTGAAAGGAAGAAATAAAATTAAAACCATCCTAAATGTTTAGCCAATATTGTACCAAATAAAACCAAAACTTATTGTATACTGAAGATTTTATGAAAACAGATGATCTATGATTTCATGAAGGAGAGTAAATTTTGGTCTGCCAAGATGTTTCCAATTGTTTACAAATTATAACCTGGTATTACTGATGACAATTTTTAAAAGATTTTTTTTCTTTGATACATAAATATATATGAAAATATTCTATAAAGAGAACTTATCTTAATCTTACAGATGATTGGTAAGAAATTTTGTTTTACAACAGTAAAATGTGAAAATAACTATCGCGTATAACTATCGCAAATAATTTTCAATAGCTCTGTTAAGTATTATGTTTTGTTTATTTTTTGTTATATATTCTGAAGATATTTTTACTTAGTTAAGTTAAATTATTAGTAAAACATAAAATAAATTGGAAATTATTTTTTTTAAACTAACCTTCTCATTATTTAAATTTTGTAGTAAAAATGTAAAGTGTATGTTGTAATTAATCAATAAATAAAATTAATTTATTTATTAACAAAATTTAATTAACAATTTACTAAATAGTTTACTTTTGAAATTTTATTTAAAGCAAAAAATGGAAACAAATAGAGTTGGGATGCAAAGCATCTCTCTTTGTGTATCGGAAAACATGGAAAGAGGTAATGCGCCTTTTATAAAACCGGATTTCATTTAATTATTTACGATCAGCATTTGGATTATTTATTTAGGTATTTTTCATTACTTAATATTTAAACATAGAACTACAAGTAATCCCTGATGAGAGAAAATAAAAAATGCATAGTTTTATAAATAAATGCAATAACTAAATTCTTCTTTAAAAGAAGGAAAATTTACTCATGAAAGATTCTCTTAAGATGAGCAGCAAAGAAAACATTTCACTAAAAAAAAATCAATACTCATTCATTTCCCTTCCTTAATGAACTGGTTTTAAAAAATGATGTTTTTCATTGAGGTTGAGAAAAATGGCCATCTGCAACTTTGATAAACCTTACAGAAAATGTTCTTGCGTAATTGTACTCAAGTTGACAATGAAAATCGAAAGAGCATCCTTTTAATCTTTTAGTTAGAAAGTGAATTATTAGCGAGGCTTTGCAAGGAAGCGTTTTTAGTGAGTGGAACCACGTGATCAACATCAAGCCTCCCAAGTTGTTCTCTGGATGGGAACTCTTCTTTTTATGCCCCAGGAACCACGTGATGCACGTAGAATTGCTGGTGGCAAGAAACTGTTTCCACTTACAGCATTTCGGTGGCTATCATTTATTATAAAGCAGAAAAGTTCACGCTCTGAATGTTTGCTGCTGCTTTAATAGAGAACAGCTGCAATTAAGTGACCTAGCAAAAAGATTTTGGTTTGATAGGAGAAGAGTTGTTGTCTAGAAGAATTCCAAAATAATGGGGTAATTCTATGATGAGAACAAATATCAACTAAATTAAAGAACTTATTAGGAAATAAAATTTGTATTTTCCAAAATAATAAACCATTAGTTTAAAAATTTATAAACTATCCTTTATCAGTACTTAGATGTAACTACAAAAGTAATCCCATTCCATTCAAAATGTACATATATGTGTTTAAACATGTAATACATTTACACACATGTATGGAAAATACAGCTGTAAATTTTGCTCGAATTATTTTTTAAAGTATAACAACAACTGACGCAATTGAGAGTTTAGAAAACAGTCTCACACGTAGACACTTTTTCACTTTCTTCTGGAAATAGTATTGTTCCTTTTGATTTGTAGTAACTATGGTTAAATTACATTAAGAAACACATTGAAATGTTTACTATTAATAAATTTTATTTAAAACAAATAATTAATAAACTGTTTTTGGAGTAAAACATAAATGTGAAAAAGAACTAATTATGTATGTGTAAAAGTAATTAACAAGCAGTTAAGTTTATTTCAATTAAAATGGCTTAACAACTATAAGTACCAATAAATCTAAATAATTAACAAATAGTGGAAAGCTTTGATACGATTTCAGGAGCTACTAAAGTTTAGAGTATCGTAAATTTGAACTTGAAATATTTAATTAAGGATTAGTATTCGAAAAGATATTAGAATTCCATTTTGGAGAACATAGATATATATTCATTATTCTTACTAAATACATAATTTGTATCTTTTTCAATTAGATAAATTTACCTTACATGACAATAATTTTTTACGTTTTTTTAAAATCCCGCTATGGCAAATTCTTTATCTTATATTAATCTTTCTAATTTCATTTGGTCGAAGAAAGAAAAATTGTGAATATACCAAATTCATTTCAGTATTGAAAATGCGATTTCTCTTGTAAGTAATAGGTTAAGATTTCTTTCCCAGATACAGATATTGATGTGAATATAAAATATATCAAACTGCCATTGTGAGTTATGGAGTATTTCACATTACGATATAAAGTGTTCACAACTATAACACCAAAAAATGTCGTATTTCACATAAAAACGTTTGCCTAATGAGTTAAAATATCAGTTAAAACTAAGAGATATCACAAATCATTTCGTAGCTACCTCATCTGAAATTCAAACTCAAATTATTATACTATTTTGAATTTTGAAATTAAAATTAACTATTTTAAAGCCTCTTAAAATTTACAAGTACAATTAATGAGGGTACTTTCTTTAGAATAATAAAACAAGAACAAATTGAATATGGTATAATTTAAGTTTTTCTAGGAATTTTTTATCAGGATTATTATTTGTGAGTTTTATTTCTTTTATTTGTGAAACTTAAAATTGCAAAATCAGAACAAAGAAGCCATAAAACAGAAATTACAGAAATGATTTAAATTTAAGAGTGTTAATTTTTATTATTGTTTCAATTCAGGGTAAAGTTTGTATAATGATGACATTTATTTTCACTATTGATCTTTGAACATATTTTCAAATTTCACTACAAAAAATTTGAATATATATGATGTGATTTAAAAAAAAATAAAATAATTTGAAAAAAATAAACAACAATGTTAATAAAATTTCAAACTTTTAATAACATTAGTTTAAGCTTCAGTGATAGCTAAATTTATTGCCTCAGATTAGACTTACAGATAGATCTTTCTGTACTACTAAATGCACTTATAATTTGTAAATTGATAAACTTTCGAAATAATTAAAAAGGAAGAGTTTTTGTAAAACAAATTATATTAATCTCATGAATTAATCTCATGCTTTTAACTTTTAAATGATCTAAAAAACTTTAATTCAAAGTAAAAAATCTTTAATGTTTCTCTTTGATAAATACCTCTGATTGTTCTTTCTGATAAAGCATTGTTTTTATTTAACGATTTACAGTAAGAAACAAACTACACACTAATTCAACAAAAGAATTTGATTTTAGACTTTTCCTAAATTTTAATTTTCTTTTGGTTTAGCTTTTCAATGATTATAAAACATTTTTATTAGTAGTAAAAATGATGTCAATAAGAATATCGAAAGTATTGGTAAATATTTCAATTCCATAAAAATCGTACTTTTATCAACTCTAGCTAAGCAGAAGAGTTTATTTAAGTTATGGAGCGTGCTGGAGATTTAATGAATAATTTTGTTCTTCGCTCTCTAGTGGAAGGCTTTTAGAACAAAACGAAAAAGGGAAAGACCATTCTTCATTCCAAACCATGACATTTAATTATATGGAACTTGAAATTATTTTGCTTTCCTTTTTGCATAAGAGCTCTAATTTTTGTTGTGGTTACTGTTTCGAGTTCATTTAAGAAATGCTTAAAATAAATGTACCTAAGCAAATTATTTTTAACAAAACTAGATTACACTTTTTTCGTTTTTATGTACAATTTCTAAATTAAAAAAATTCACTTGAGTTTAATCATAAATAAACATTTTTACGTCCGTTACATAGAATATTAGAAAATAGAATTTATGTATTTTCAGCACGTTATACTGAGTTTTTAAAAGTATTCATGGATTTTATGCTTCAATGCAAATGTTTTAACAATATTATTTTTATTTTGACAGACTATAAATATAAAATGTAATTTTATTATATAACTAAATAATATTTTAAATATATAATTCATAAAATATTACACACTTCAATTTTAAAATAATAATAATTTTAAAATGTCATAAATCATTTAATTTAGGTTTCATTTAAGCAATATGTTGTTACTATACTTTGGGCTCATGGTTTAGCGTGATCACTAAGATGAAAGAAGGGAAGAGTTGTTTAATATTTTTTTTATTTACATCCATATAAATAGCCGACACTCTAAAAATATGCAAAAGTATCTTCTTTGAAAGTCTCTCAGTCACAATGGTTCAAAATATATTCATTAATATTAAATATATTGAGTATATTTTTCAACCATCTTTAATATTTAGAACTTGTGGATTTCAATCGTAAATTTAATCTTTCTCATAAAACTGACAATATCATTATTTAAATATATTCTAATATATAGAAATTTCAAATATATTTCTACTATGTTAGAGCATTCTTGATATTTGAAAGGAAATAAGAGTAACCAGTATGGTCTTTTCTTTAATGTCTTGAATATTCAGTATGAGAATTTTCTTAGTTGAAAAGAAAAAAATATCCAAATAAATACTATCTTAAATTAAAAAAATGTATATTCAACGGTGGTGAAAAAAGGGTTTACATTAAAATGTAAGCAAGTATAAAGGAAACATTTTCACAAACGTAGACCATTATTTGAAAAAATAATAAATAAATTTAATGTGGGAAATACTTGTAATTTATTTTTTTTTATTAAAAATGCAACTGTTTTAAAATAAAATTTTAAAAATGTTACAGTTTGATTCAAAATATATTTATATAAATATTATGATCATCAAGGCATTGTGAATCCATTGGAGATATTAATTTTAGAGATTAATAACAAAATATATATTTAAATGCTCATTTAATTGTATGACTTTCTGATTTTCTACGTTATATGTGGTACAAATATTTAATTTCTTAAAGCCCACATTTGATTATTTTTAGATTAAAATTCAAACATTCGAATCAAAAAAATTTATTAAGATCCAAGCACTAAAGTTTATAATACTTTTTTAAAATTGAAATGTAGTGTTTTTTTAAATTTTGACTTATTTCACAAAAGAACTTTTTTTGAAGTATTTTTTAACTCAAAAAAGTTAAATAATTTCTTTTCATAATTAAAACCATTACACAAACAAGCTTTGTTTCATATTTTATTAAATATTTTATATACGAATCACACCTTTAAATATACTTTAAGTAAAAGGTGAAACAAAATTATTTAATTAGTCATTAAATGAATTATTAAAATAATTCACAGAGTAAATTTGAGGATTATAATTCGTAAGCAATAATTACGTGCTATTTGGAATAAAAAATATGTTTATGAAATCATTTAAGCTAATAGAAATTTCATTTAAGCTCTAAGAATTAATAGTCATTAATCCATAAATGATGAATTAATTATTTAATGTTTTTAGAGATTACTTTATATGTCATGGATTAACACGTCCCTTATACAAAGGACCAAAGCAGCCTAATCAGATTAATTGCCCGTATTCTCATTGGCTGTAATAAAGTGCACAGCGAAACGATTTGACAGTTGATTGGTCTTAGCTAACAAATGGGGTGAAATGCTCCCCATTGAATGAAATATTAATTCTAGCAAACATATAGGCATTCATGCTCTGAAATGAAGGATTGCTTGTTGTTAAGCCTGACAGTGAAATGTCAACATTGATGTCAAGTGAATAGTTTAATTTTTCAAATATGTCATCCAGAAGTAAATTTCATGCTTTAGTTTTGACATTCTCCTGTTTTCCAAGGAAATTCAATTTCCAAGAAAAAGCGTGCATTTCAAAGTGCTTCTAACAACCAATTTTGTATAAGATTGAGATTTTCTGTGATGGATGTTTCATGTTTGTCATTTATGGAACATATTTTCAAGAATTCTATCGTATAGTTCCGAAAAGAATTATGTCGTAGAAATTCTTTTTGTTGAAAATCAATGAACTAAGGATGAAATATTCTTTATTTATAAGAACGCGATATTTTTTTTATATTTGTTGTTGCTTTTTGTACGTGATTGTTAATAAAATATATAGTTTATAGTATGTGTTGAATGAATATAGTGTACCAAGCTAGTCAATAATTAAAAAATTTCTCGTCCATCTTTTAATAAAATTAATATAAATGAAAAATAAATTAAAATTAGAATGGACATTTTTATTAAAAGGATTTAAAGTAATATAAAAGTAGTTAACTAAAACATATATTTTTTAATGTAATTGTTTTAATTAATTATTTTTTCACCAAATGCTTGTTTGGGACACTAAAGTATTTTTTCCATTTAATATATTATTTAAAATATGTATAAAATACTTTTATCAAGCTCACAATATTCATTTATGTAGAGATGCATTTCTTATATGTAGATCATTCCTATTAAATCATTCATGCGCAGTATCGACATTTTCATTTAAATTATATAATTGGATTGTTAATGCATCAATCAATTAATTTTAAATGTAAATTAAAAAGAATAATTTCATATTCTATGAAAGCATACAAACTAAAATTAAGAATATTTTAATGGTGCTATACACATAAGAAATCTTGAACAGTAAATACAAATTTAATCTTCTGGAAAAATTCATAAAATTGTAATTTTCGTGATCATTTTTTAAAAAATATTTGGAATTACAACAATCTTTAATAAAATCTTTCTCACATTGATTAAATAGAAATTTCAAATGGATTTTAAAAAATGTAAAACATATTAATAATAATATTTTTGTTGTTCTTTTTGCTATTTAAGTCTTTCTTATGTTTTCAATAGCATGTTACAAATCATAAAAGTATTAAATTATATTAAAATTTTCGTTGAGCTCCCATTGTTAATTTTATTCAAATCGATACTAAATATTTCACATTTTAAGGATATAAAAAATAGTCATTTTTGAGACCAAAAACATTTCTTTTATAGGAAACAGAATTAAGTAAAATGAATTATTTAAAAATAAACAGATAAAGTCCTTAGAAAGGATTCCTGAAGTTTCTGAAACAAAATCAAAAGCTAACATTTTAATAAGCTTATAATATTAGAAGCTGCTGTAAAATATATTTTCTTCCTTATAGATTATTTATAAAAATATCAGAACCTTTTACAAAAGAATTTTTATAAGACCCCATCTTAATATAGAATGAACGCAAAATTATATTTCGAAATAAGCACCCAAAGGGAAATTTTTTGCTTCTTATTGTAAATTAAATTTTAAGCTGCTTTCAAATACAGAAGCTGTTGATACTTATACCCCCTACACAATATAAATACAAATAAAAGTATGTATGATTTCCAGGAGAATATTTTGAAATAATGTTGAATCACTTTACAAGGAGAGAGAACACACTTTTATAAATAAAAACATTAACCGTTATTATAAAAAAGATTTCTATATTTATTATTATAAAGTTATCAAATACATAATCACATAACAACTTTTTAACTGTTATTATTTGTTGTTAGGTTTTAATACATTTCCTCTATAAGATATTAAATATTATTTGTAAACATTCCTAAACATTCTAAAAGTTATTTAAATCCGTTTTTGAAACATTACATATAAATCCTGCAAATAATAATGTAAATTGTAGCTATGGTTTTGATCACTGTGCTTTCAAGGATTGATTAAAATGATCCTCTTTAAAGAATTAGAAAACCAATCAATTAAAGAATACAGAGAGAAATATTAAAATAGTTCAGACTATTTCTTGAGGGATTGGAAAGAATTTAATTGATTCAAATAATAACATGGATTTTAGTATAAATATCATGTTTTCTTTAACTTCATCATATTCAATTCAGTTCCTTCAACAAGCATTTCACAACTGCAAAGTACTAATAACTGTGACCGAGTTGATGATCACTCCGGAATGTACAGAGTACTTTGTACTGAGGGTGAAGTTTA
Organism: Latrodectus geometricus; assembly: GCA_026290005.1. Lineage (NCBI taxonomy): Eukaryota > Metazoa > Arthropoda > Arachnida > Araneae > Theridiidae > Latrodectus > Latrodectus geometricus. The sequence goes on along the minus strand of JAPDSC010076892.1, from coordinate 30,746 downwards.
AACTTTTTTAATAATACAGAAGAGGACGATAGAGAAGTTATTAAATTCTTGAGGAGACGGTGGTCGAAATAATGAAAACGTCTGGAAGAGCGAGGTAAGAGATTAAGTACTGAAATGAGCTCCTGATTGATTTCTCAACATCAATTCCCGGAAAATCCTCAAAGATCTCCTCTCGAGTGTAAAATTTCCACCAAGTTAAGCATTCCAGGAGCTTTCCTGGACTATGGTAGGAGGAAAGAGAAAATTCCAGTTGTCTGCCTTCTCTTATTCCAATACTTTCTAATCCAGCTTTTTCGCGGGAAAATCTTCATGATTCACATTTAATAAAGTAAATTCTTTAAATTTGAAACTCTCTCTAGGAAATTAATTGCAAACATTGTTAGAGAAAAGGTTTTCTCGTTATTCATTGCTTATAAGCTTTTGCATTATGCTTATATATAGAAGTATTAGTACAACAATTTATGCAAAGTAAGAATAATGTATTGCTATACAGAAGTATATGTGAGACATTTGCTCTACATTGCTCATGTATTCTATATTATCTAAAGATATTTCTTCTATATTTCACATTTGTAAAACACATGAGCAATGCAGAACAAATATAATTTTATTTAAAAGTATATGTAGAAAACTCTTTTAAGTATAAAATAAATACGCTTTTGTGAAGAAATATATAGAAAAATAATTTATTCAAACAAAAATTTCATAGAAGTGCGTCAATAATTATTTTCCAAAGTAACTGAATTCCTAAAGGATAAAATATCAATAATTACGAAATCTTCCTTACATCATTTATTTTTATAATTAGATTCTTCGTATATTTTTTAATATTAGAAAAATATATTTATACTTTTACATTAAAATATAAAAATAAATTTTTAATATATGATTTTATTTTACGATTCTCACTAAATATCGTTTCATATTTTTATTACAAAGCTTAATATCAATTTATCATAGTGTAAATAATAAGTGTTCCTATAAATATTATATTTGTTAATATAATAAACAAAAAATATTTTTATTTGATGAAAACTTTTATTTTATTTAATTACTGATACCAGTATTATATTAGTTGATTAATAATATTATATGTATAATTTTTCAGTACTAAAGTTCGTTTAATCAAATGTGTATCCCGGTAACCATAGAAACGTTATAAACTACAATCAAAAAATTTACCAATCAAAAATTATTTATTTGTAAATTTATATAAATTGTGTCATAAATTTCGAAGTGAAAGCAATAATCGGGGAGATCAACTTCGAATTTACCATATTTCAACATGCTTAAGATAAATTTATATTTTTGAGGAGTTATTACGCCTACGTAAGTAGGTTACAGAGCATGCAAATAGACCATCTAGATATTTTTTATAAAGATATACTGAAAACAAGTTTTAGTTATTTTAAGATTATTATTAGACAGCATATTTTTCCAAACGAAATTAAACTCCAAAAAATATCTAATTATTTATAAAATTCAAACATATATTTTTGTTCACAATGTATTCGCAGGTTCATTGAAATACACATTCTCTCTACTTTGGTGTTTCTTTTTAGGAAATAAACGGGTTTAATAATATAAAAACATTTGTAATTCTAAATTCAGGCCTTACAAATAAAGGAAGTACTTATTTTTCTTATCTTTAAAAATCTTTTCGCTAGACATATGAGTTATGCCTTCAGATAAGAATGCAAATTTTGAATACCGAATAAGTATATGAATATGTAACTATCATTTATTGCAATCACTGTATTTCTTCGTATTCATTTGCATAAACTTAAATAGATTCCTCAACTATATCGTTGACAAGATAATTTAGAAATCAGAAGCATAAAAATATGAAAGAAATGGAGGCAAGAAAATAATATGATATTTTACAGTTTCAAATATACCAATGTTGTGAGCACGTTAAGTGTTGCTTGTTCACAATGAATATTTCCGAAGATCATGTGTGCATAATGATGCAATAGATAAAGATATAGCTTTGAAGTTCAACTCAAATTTGGTAAATAAAACAAAAGGTTTGCGAGATTATTTCTGTTTTACCGTTGCCTCTTGTGAAAGACTTTGGACTACTTACAACATTTGATTTTCAAACATTATTGTTTTGCAAGTTTTTTATGCAATAAAGCTTTAGTGGAGGAAATCCATACATAAATCATGTTGTCTTACTATACAGAGAATGCTTATAGCTTGATTTCTAGAACATTAGCCTTGCATGAGGCTACGATGGAATATCTTTCTTATTTACAGACGAATTGCAATTCAATCCAGATTCTTTACTTACCTTTACCTGAAAACAATCTAAAATCCAATATTTTTCCGCAAACGGAAAAAATACAGGGTTTTTTTTATTTTCTCGCCAGTGTATATATCGGAAAATAGTACATTTCTTTTTTGTTTGATACAGGTTTTTGATGTGTTCTCCGAAAATTATGAGATTTTAGAATTTTATATACCATTATTTTACATTTACTTTATCATAGATCAAAAACAACTGTCTATAATTTATTCGTATATTTAGTAATAATCATGAGTAAAATAATTATATTTCATTCCTATGTTCACAAAACAATATTCTTGATATGTTTCTGAAGAATGATTTGCTGAATTTTTTGTCTTTTATTTTGGCGTCAAGAAGAAATAGGCGTTCGTGATGCAATAGAATAGAGTTTTTTCATAACAATTTAGATGTGATTCTTTGACATTGTTAAAAATAAAAAGAAGTTGTTGAGTCTTAAAATTAATATAAGTTTTAAACTAGAAAGTTAAAATGTGTAATTTTTCTAATATCGCTCATTACATTCATACCAAATTTTATTAAATTATTCCATTATTTCAATACTTTATTGATATTTACATTCTTTTAAATTTTAACTTGAATAAATTGTAAATAGTTTCTTATTCAAATAAAAGTGTATAAAATAGTTGGAATTTTATACATAATTGTTACACTTCCAAAAAATAAATCATAAAAGCAAATTGTATAGTATTTTAGAGTTACCTATTTCACTGTCAATTTTTTTCGTAAGTAAGTTGACTCTTTTTTTCTGGATAAAAGAAGCTTATCATTAAGGATTTAAAATACAATGGAGAGGCATTCGAATAACTCATCTTGTAATGAAGTACATTTTTGACAAAAGATTTTAAGAATAATATGTTTGCTTAACGTAGTGTATTTACTTTAAAGATAAAGTAAATACGCGACGGAACATTTCTTGAAAATGATTTTGCTCTTGTAAAGCTTTTTTTAAGGAAATGAAAGAACTAAGATTTTTTGAACGTGTAAAAACAAATAAAACATTTTATTTTATGTAAATCTTCCAGGTTTTTTGCATAAGCAACAGTGGTTTAAAACTTGAACAATTAAGAAAATTTTATCTTCACATACTTCATTGTTGTCAATCAATATTCAAGAACACTAGAGTTAATTATTTAAATATTATGTAGCGCAAAAGACTTTTAATTACTATATTAAAACATTTTGAATAACTACTGATTTTTAGAATGGTAAATGAACTAATTATTTACTTGAATTACTTCAAACTTTACTGTCAATTTTAAATTTTTTTATCATATACATTTTTTAAATTTATATGAGAATATAATGCATAAAGTAGCTTAAAATACGAAAAAAATCATAATATTATAGCAGAAATTATAAAAATGTTTCTTTTTGAACTAAATTTCTTGCAACTCCGTAACAAATTTTTACATATATAGAAAGGAATATAATTTTTTTAACTTTAAATTAATCGTTTTTTCATCATTAAGTATTTAAACTGGCAACTTAAGGGTTGGATCTTTGGGTTTTAGCCCAACATCTTGTAAGTTCGATTCTTCCTAGGGCGTAGTTTTTACGTTCTTGTCATCATAACCCAGTTATGCAAAACATGACCGTCTGTTAAGATATTATACTTTTATTGTATTTTCCTCTTTTATCGTAAGTAATTCTTAATAACAGTAATATTTACTATTGTAAAGAAAATTAAGAGATATGATAATGTAAGCTTTGATTATATTTTCTTGAAAAATGCCATAATTTGCATGCAATTTTGAACTCTTAAATCAATTTCGTAAAATTTACGGAAATATTCTTTGTATTTAAACAAAGATTTCCACAAAAAATATTTTAAAATATAATTTTTAAAACAATATTCCCTTCTAAAAAATTTAATTATTTCTGAAACATATTTTTCATATCCTTGTTATTTGTTTAAAATTGTTTAATCAAGTCATTTAAAATCCAACATTTTCATACACTATTTAAAATTATTTCGTAATTGAGAATTTCAAAAAATAATTTTTTCGGATAACTTTATTATCAGATTATTTCATATGTGAAATGTTGTATGCAAAAATGATTTAAATCTGTTTAGAGCATCAAGAAATGTCATCAATTTTAAAATTAGTTTTACATGTTTCAAAAAAAGGGCAGCGATAGTTTTTATGGTTAAAAAATATTAATATTTATAAGTTAAGAATATTATACATGAGAAACAGAATACAGAGCATATATATACATTATATATTATACAATGTATGAGATATCGAATAAATAAGTATTGTTATATTGTAAAAAGTCTTAGTTTCTTTAAATTGAATAAGTAAGGGAAATTTTTTATGCACACTGACAAATAATTATAATAACGACTTCCTAATAGAAAAATTGAATGCCATGTTAGGTTTGTAAATTCTGTCGGGCTTTACAAAATAAATTTTTCATTTTATATTTCATTATTATCACTATTATTAAAAATATATCCTATATTAGTATAGCATTTTTAAAAGTAAATATAACAAACAGTTAACTCAATCGTAATTTAAATTGAAAATTTAACTATTTTTTAGTTAAAATTCATTTTTTGTATTAATATTTAAACATTTTTTTATTATAAATGACTATCAAAAGAGAATATATGCTACAAAATTATTTTCAATTCAACATAAATATTTACATTGCTATCCATTCATAATTTTTGTACTCCGCGAGTTTTACTCCAGTTTAGGAATGTACAAACATACTATAGTGATTTTATGCATAAAATATGTATCCTCAATCAATAGGGAGAGAGAGAGAGAGGAGGTTCACTCACGTGCTGAAGATGCAGCGACGAAGAGAAGGAGAAGCGCAAGAAGCGCTCGGTGACACTCCATGGGGGGGAAGCACAAAATCCAGGAGGATGCACGAGGAAGAGAGGAATTCACTCTGCTCTTCCTGATCATCTAGTCTCGGTTACTTAGTTTCTTCTTCAGGCGCGACGCCTCATCCGCTGCTATTTATAACCCTGTTGACGTCACGCCTCGACAGCAGCGCCCTCGCAACCTCCGGACACTTCCGGATGCTCGAGACCAGAATACCTGGAGTCAAAGTTCACCAGTGTAAAAAGTCGTGGGAGATCAATAAGAGAATGTCTTTGAGAAAAAAGAAAATATGATATTCCATTTCTTTAAATAACTGGTAATAAAAATCGAATTTGAAAGTTCTTTATGAAAATCGGATTAAATTTCATATTATTAGCGGTTAAAGGGACACAATAAATATTCTCAAATTTGACCAGAGTTTTAAAAAATGTTTGAAATTTTTGGATCTCTCAAATTTCGTGAAAGAATAAAAAATACAATAATCACAGTTACTGCTAAAATCTCAAAATTTTAATAATATTAAAAATATAATTAAATGTAATATTTCAAATTTTGATGACAAAAGTTTTAGAAATATATAAATGAAATGATAACTTATCTGTTAATATATAAGCCGAATAATGGAAATCCATGAACTTTGTAGGTTTTTCCTTAATTGGAATCTAGAATTTTCTTGCTGAGAAATATGTTGTGATACTTCAATAAAATAATCGCATGAATATTTTAAAATTAAATTTACACAAATATTGCTTTAATAAATTTTAATGAATTGTTCTTGAAAAATATTATTAACTTATGTAACGGAGATAAATTACACTAAATTCATTTTTGAAATAATTCTTTAATCTAGATTTTACGATAATATTTCACAAATTTAGTATAATATTGAATTTTTATTTAAAGCTGTACATACTGTTTATTTAAAGCTGTACATAGAGGTTACACATAAATCTTTTAAAAGTTTTCGATAATAGATATCTACACTTTAATATTAAAACTTATCGAACAACGTCCTACAACCTTTTCAAATTTTCAAGTTAAAAAAATTAGTTTTGATTAATAAACTATATTTATCATATTTACATTTCAATTGGAGGTTTTATCGTTTTTAATAAAATTTATCTTATAAAAAATGTATCTTCATGTTAATTTAATTTGTCACACTAATTAAAAGGTTTAATAAAACAAGGGAAAATTGTCCAAATGTTCAACCCTATTCCTTTAATAGAAAAATTAAAAATAATATAGGATTAGTAAAATTTTTCGGGATTTTATTTAGATTTTTATTTGAATTAAGATCAAAGACAAACCTATTATGAAATTTATGATTACTCTCGCATCAAATAAATATATTAATTTCGACGAGAAAAATTTCTTTATTAGCGATATAATGTAGTTTTAAATATATTAATGAACATTTTAATTATATAAAATTTTATTTGATAAAATTGAAATTTTCAAAAAAATTTACGAATTATTTTTTTGAGTGTAGCAATATCCATCTCCCTCTGTTTAACAATGTTTGATATTGATCCTGGAAACCTCCACTCTAAAGATCACAGTCCCACAACAAGAGGACGGAGTGATCAAAATATCAACTAGAAGCTTAATGGGTCTGTAGATTAATGGGACCTTCATGCTCATACATAGTTGCTGAGAAGCATATCGATTTTAACTTATTTTAACAAAACTTATTTTTAAATTATGTATTGTAAACAGTTTTTAAATATATCTAATAACTCATATCTTTAATTTTTGAAAGTCAAGTTTTAAAGAAATAACTTCAAGTTCATTAAAAAATACTGGAAACAATGAAAATAAAGGAAATCTAAACTATATTCAGGGTAATCATGCTATGTAAAACTTATCTTTATATTAAGATGAAAAAACCCACATGAAAGCATGTTTATTAATATAATAAGAAAAACTGTAATTGAGACTGGGTTTCACTTAATTCACTATATATTCCTTATATAAACAAAGCAAAACTATAAGCCAATATCTTCTTTTTCGAAAAAGAGTCCAAAAATTACCCTAATTGATATTAATGTAATTTTAAAATAACAACAATGGAAAACAAAACTTTTTAAGTTCATTAAGAATTATCATTAAAAAAAATAAAACTTTTTCGAAAATTTATTATTCTAACTTTTTTGGGGGATGATGTTTAATAATCTAAACATCTTCACTTCCTCATAAACAAAATAACTATGAGTATCATCCAAGGTGAGGTAATTTTAAACAACAAAAATAATGAGTCCATTTGAAGTTTTTATAGTGATCTTGTGTTCCTTTTTCTTTAAACAAGTTTAAGTTATTTTTACTTTATTTCAAAACTTACATTTAATTTGTTTTCTATTTCCATAACTAAATTTTTCATTAGAACGAAAGTTTTAGATTCTAAGATGTGACAGACACAAAAATAGATTTTTTTAACCCCAAATATAAATATATACATAAAATATATTTGTAAATTATCTGATTTCTGTATCTAAAAAAATGTAATCTTAAATTTTTAAAAAAGGGAATATTTATAAGCAAAAAAGCTTTTTAACACAATGATTTTTTTAAAAGCATTTTTGCTTGCAGCGTTTCTCAGAAAAGCATACTGAAATTTAGGAATCAAAATTCTAGAATTTGTTTCTCTAGAAACAATTTTCTCTCTGATAAAAGGATCTCCTTTTCTTTTCTGTTATCTATGCATCAGTCCAAGGATTGAAGAAGATGCACGTTTTCTCGCAATATTCTCGCCAACTGAATTTTTAACAGCATAAGTGGAAAAAAATCTGAGTTCCAGCCAATTTCCCTTCACTTTACGTATTTTAGAACACTATAAAAGTCATGAAAAACTTTCCCAAAAGATATTATGTAAATGGATTACTCAACTTTCAACTTTATCCATTTTTTTAAATTTATGTAACATTTATAAAAACCACTTTTTACACTAATAGAATTCACGTATGTTTCTAATCTTAGAACAGTTCTAGTTTAAGAAATTAATAATCCTAATAAGTAATGAAAATTATTTCAATTATTTTTTTTTAATTTTCTATTCTAATTCATTTTGAAATTGAAAATGTTTCCTTAATGTATTTTTTTCTGAACAAGATTATATAACCAAAGATATCTTCAGAAATAAGTAATTCATGTACAGATACAAGATACTGACCATATAGGACTCTTTTGTTTGAATCTACAATTGTCTTTCAAAATAGATAATAAATAAAAAATGCTTTGTACAAAAACAAGCACCACTCGACAATTCCACAATAATAAGAAATACTACTGTTTGTGTCATCAAAATCTTCAACTATAGGATTACAGAAATTAATATTTTAACAATGTGACACGAGATCTCTGAACTTTATAAATTTCAGAAAATGTCCAAAGATTATAATTTTTTTATAAATAGATTAGGATTATTAGTTTAAAAAAAAGATTAGGATTACTTCTTAGAAATTGATAATTTTCTTGAAATCAAAATGTATCGTAATGGCATTCTTAATGAAGTTATAAAATAAAATAAAAAATATTTATGGCAATACAAGAATTAACTCTCCCTAACTTATAATTAATTATAAAAATAATTTTTATATTTAATTTTTAAATTTAATATAAAAATTATTTTTATAATTATTTTTAAAAATTATTTTTAAATTTAATAATTAATAAATTAATTATAAAAATAATTTTTATAATTAATTTATTAATTATTAACTAATTAACTGTTATTCTTTTGACACCATCCACAAATTACAATCAGCAATGTATCACACTTTTAAAATATTCAGAAACATATAATCAGTTGATCCTAAAAATTAAAAATAGAAATAACCAAAATTTTAAGTTGCATATATTATGTGAAAATAAAATTTTCAGTAATAAAAAATTGACATTTTCTATTGGATTTAATTCACCAGATAATAATATTTTTGTTGTAATTGTATACATTCCATATAGTAGATTAATCCTCATTTTGTTCACATTGACCTTTTTCATATTTTTAAATATTATTTTACTTTTCTGGTATTTTTCTTGAATTCAATCAAAGATGAACATTTGAAAGCAAACTTTTTGTTTTTTCTTATAAAAAAGTTAAAAGAAGAAATGAATGAAAAAATCCAAATTTCTTCGGTTAGTATCACATTTAAATACATATGCCAGTTGAATAATTATATAAAATGATTTTTAAATTGAAGAATTTGTAATCTCTTCTACACACGCAATCTAGAACTAGTGTTTATTTATAAGCAATCATAATAAATAAAATCTCATGAAGCTTATGGTGTTGGTGTTTTGGTAATAACAAGTCTTAATTATATTTTTATTCATTTCGAAACATATCATGTGTGCTATAAATGTAGGTATGAACTAAAATTACGAGAAAGACATTTTCTTTTTTGTTATGAAGAGATAAGTGTTCTACATCCTACACCATTTTGTAATCGAACCTTTGTAGTTTCTGCTGTTTAAGTTATAGTTCAAACTTTATGAATTAATTTATTGTAATCCTTACCTTTATATTTATCTAAATTGAAATATTTATATAAATTTTGCTTAAGAATACTACTGAGAATATCAATTTTATAAAAAGTAGGAAGATCACTAAATTTTTTGAAACTCTAAGTTAAAATGATTTGTATTATTGGTTGTTTCTATGGGACTTTTAGCAAACAAGACCTGATTTGATTGGGATATAAGGTTCAAACTGAATTCTTAACCACTGTAAAAATGCACGTTCATGAGGCATCTGAACTCATGAACTATTGAACTGACAGCAAGAGCATTATTAACCATTCAGTTTCCCGTTCTATCTGAATGAAATATGATTTGTTGAAGAGATTCGAAGTACATAAAGATTAGAGAAGGCCAAATAACTTAATTTATCTATTGGCATTCCATAGTGATTGCGCAATGGATAAAATAATAGTCTAAAATTCAAAACATGAATAATTTTTTCTTGCATTATAACAATCATAATTATATTATAATAACAATGTAAGATACTTTGCCATTTATATTTCTCAAAAACGTTTTGAATAAAAAGAACAGTTGGAATTATTTTTATCCATTATCTGAAGATAGGCTGTTTTGACCTCTATACCATACCCTATAATAAACAAGTTTCATTACCACAATTATAGTCATAAAATGCGGATTCAAGATTCACGAATCATTGTAGAGTTCTATTTAGACTCTGCCAATTTTTTTAAACAAAGTGAAAAGCACATTCACGTTTGGATGTTGCAGGAACTAAACGATCATGCAGAAAGTGTTTACTTTAGGTCAATAAAAGGTCGACAGTAGACAAAAAATATAGGAAACGCTAATGTTTTTAGCCATACGAGTTTTTCTTATTTCACTCCTGATTACTGTTATTGAAACCTGTGTCAAGGGGCTGAGTGGTCAGCAGGAGCGACGCTACCTTTTCCGGAAAGCGAGCCTCTTGAAACAAAAGCACGCGACCTATGAAAATGGGTTTCTATAGGGAATCACCCGCATTTCTACACCTCTCTTTTGTTTTTCCTCTGTTCAAGGGCGAACGAGGAATATAAACATTCTAAACAGTTCACGGTTCAAAAGTTTTTCCCTTCCCACGCACCATCTAACATGAAAGATTTTTTTTTTTTTTCCAAATTGCAAGGTAACATAAATTCCTCCCCACCCTTGACAGCTGCACTTAAAATGAATCTAATTCAGATTTTCGGATTCACAGAAAATTGTTGTAGCGTAAAATTTCATAAAAGGAAAACAATCCTTTTAGAACTTTATGATTCAAAGAAATAAAAATAATTAAAAATCAATGAATTTTCTGAAATTATTTCTTTTAATGTATTTAACATTATGCATATAATACATGTTATATACAGGAAAAATTTTTAAAGAGTCAGAATCTATTGGGAAAAACATTAATACATTATATTTAATAGTATTGTTACATTTTTTATTGATGAACATATATTTTTATTTCAGAAAAACTTTGAAAATTGTATTCTTATACAAATTTAAGCAATTGAAATATCAAAAAGCACTTTCATTACATTGAAATGCTATTCCTAAAATAATTATTCACATTCAATGTTTAAGAAATAAAATTATAAATACACATATTGACAGAGAAATATATAGTTTTCCATATATTATTTAAAAGAAAATCAACTTTGTGAAAATGTCAGTATTAAAATTATGTAAAATATATTATATTATAATTGTATAATTTATAAAGTAATTTTCATTTTTATGTCTCAGAATTCGAGGCAAAATTTTGTGTTTAAAATCGCTGTTTCATAGTCTTTTAAGTGATTAAAGTTACGACTGCGATAAAATAATATCAGAAATATTTCATTTAAAATTCTATTACACATATTAGATGCAAAATTTATTAAACATTTTGATTTCTAAAAATATTTTCAAACAATTAATAATATATCATTTTAACTAAATTAGTCATCAATTAGAGTATTTACATTTCATTTATTTTTCAAGCATGTTATTCAATGAAGGATATTCATTAAACTTTGTTTTTTGAATAAAATTTCTACTATGAAGAAGCATTTAAGAATATTGCAAAGCAATTTTAAAGAAGACTAGTTTTGAAAAACGATTATATTTGATTGCTTTAAAAAGTTATGGATATTTAATTAGAGTAAAAAGAGCAAAATATTTTTTAAATGGTTAGGTAAGGTTAAACAAATTTTTCCATAAAATATCCAGGTCACAAAATATTAGAGTTCAATTACTGAAAAGATAAATAGAAAATCTTAAATAAACTGGTATGAATCATTTATTGACATATTTATCAGTTGTTAAAATTTCAAACTTTGAAATGTAAATAGGCATATACGTATCCATCGCAGTGAATTCTTTTTCCATCCGAAATATTCATATCTGCGCAAAATAAACCAATGTATATGATATAATAATATATAGTTTAGCAAACTAATTCAGTTTACATGGTATTTAATATATATTGAACTATCAGGATAGCAAGCAAATTGTAGGGTAAATATTGGATCAGCATGGATCATCATGTTCCAGCACGTTAATTAATTTCAATTTTTAGTTATTCCTGATTCTCGGGGTAGCTGAAAAGAAAAAATTTAAGATCAGATATCTCCTTTAAAATTGAACAAAAATGATGAATCATTATCCATCGATTTTTTTAATATAATTTGAAACTGAATTCAAGATCTGTAAAAGCAATAAAGAATTAATAGCAAATTAAATTTACAAAACATGAAATAATAAAAAACTAGTTTATTAAGACTTTAGGCTTGCAGTTCGAAGTTTGTTATACACTTGAACAATCGCTTAATTGCCAATTTAGGAATAATTTCAGTTGAAACAATGAAAACAATTCATGTAATATTAATAATTTAGAAAATTACTTGTTAAAATTTCATTTTCAATATATTTCTACATATTTAATTGAGTTATTAAACGATAATAATAATTTACATAGAAAAGTTGTTTCATAAGATATTATAATTTTTGAGGGGATAAGAAACGGTAGAATTTTCAAAATTCAAAGATTTAGATTATTTTCAAAGACGGGTATTATTTTATAAGAAAAATATTTTTATAGAAATGTTTATATTTTATTACAGTTAAACATATGAGTCTGCAATCGGCTTTGTTATTTCTCCAGGTTGTAATAGAAGAGCTGATTATTTTAGAGGATGCAAAATCATAGCAAGCAGAAACTAAAAAGAAAGTCTTCTGGGTGAACAGACTTCATTCTAACAGGAATTTCTACCACGCTGAAGAAGAATGCATTTCTTTTGAGAAATCCATCGATGTCCGACCTCATTTCCGGGTGAGTGGTTCTCGTCTTGGAAAGATTTTTCCCCTCTCCAATTGCAGGGAGATCTCTCTTTCTCAACAACTCTTTTACACCATAGGAGGAAAAATTTTTTTGAATTTAAAATAAGCGTGCGTGGAAAGATCTGGAGAGAACTTGAAGAAGATTAGAATCAAAAGTTTGCCAGCAAAATTTTTGAGTTTAAATAGCTTTAAATAAGCTGCTTTCATTTGCAATATGGAAACTAGTCTGAGAAAACAACGAAATGCTTTTAAATTTAAAATAGTTTTGTCATATTTATATTTTTCACGTAAAACTATGTCAGCAAAAATAAATTATAACAAAAAAAATCTTAGTAAAATAAAAATATTTTCTCTCTCAAACAATTATCACGATAGCAAACAAATATAAAATTACAGTTAATTAAATATTAATTTGACAGTTTCCTTCAATTAGTTCTATAATTTTAAAGGAAATGTCTAATTTTATGATATATTCAGTGAAGTAACTATGCGTGTAATTCTAATTGAAGTCATGTTTCAAAAGTAATTTACAATTAGAACTCAAAATTACTCAATTCAAATTTTATGTTTTCAATTAATTTACTTTTTAAAATCTCATTTTCTGAAATATAATGTAAAAAATTTACACTATTTATTGAAAAATTTGAAATAAAATCGAATTTATTGAGTAATAATCTTTGTTGAATAATTTGGTATTGTAGATATAACCATTTAGCTGTGAAAATATATATTTACAAATAAAAAATTATATTGTTGCTTGGAATTCAAAATATATTGGATTATTTCTATTTATGATAATGGATTCTCAACTTGAAACAGGCTAATAGAAATATAAACCCATGCTATCCAAATTAAGATAGAGCAATAAGCTAAATGCGTCGCGCGCAATACTCAAATTTACTATAAATTAGAACTAGACTACTTAATTTATATTGTTTAAATAAAATGTACTTATTAGACATAGTTTCTACTCTGAAAATATTGTTAGAAGTGAATCTCTATATTGTAAGTCTATAAAAATGTGTATAGTGGATAATTTGTACAGTTGAAAGGGGTAACAAACAAAAAGAGTAGCTATAATATTTGTACATCAATATAAAAAATAGAGTAAAAATTGAAAATGTGTGCGACATTTTTTAAAGAGACTTCAACTATTAAAGTGTCTTTCGAACCGAGTTGAAATGAACTCTACATCCAATGAATCATCAGTCAACAATTCCTTCTTATTGGTGTCGAAAATCATTATCTTGTGGCGTTTACCATCAGATGATAATATTCAGTATGTTTTTCTTCCAGTTCCAATTTAACCAAAACATTCTAATTGAAATTTGTTTTAAAAAAATTACGTTATACGTTTGTTTCATTTGTTACTATATGATTACTTTTTATTCACAAAGGCTTATTCGAAAACCATGCTGTTTAAATTGGATTCGTAACCACTATAAACAAGCACACTAAATTGAGAATCGATATTAGTTAGATGCTGTTCTAAAAAATGTCCTTCAAAACAAGATCTCCTCTCAATTATTTAACTACCTTATTGTCTGAAATGTCTGATTAGAAAAAATAATGCGTACTGCTGGTGCTGGGAGATACTTAGAAAAATTATCATTCAGCTTCCAAATAAGCACAAAACTGCGCAAAATCATATCATCTTAAAACAAAACTTCAAGTTCATTTGCTTTATGAATTTCAATACTTGCTTGTATTTAATAAGAGAAATTTATGTGTAATAGAGAAAAGTTGAATTATAATTTAAAATCGGCATTTCTGACATGAACTTCTTCAATTGTAATCAAATGCTAACACAATGGAGAAGTATGCTGAAAAATCATAAGATATACAAGACTCTATACATCATCGGGAAAAAATATAATGTTAATCGATACTCGAACCTTTTACAGTGTTCACCTGAAAGAAAAATGAAGCATTTTGAGAGTGCGCATTCGCAAGGTAAATTCTTTGAATTCAAATATATGGTAATTAAATCGATGTACACGAAATGAGATGCGTTTATGCTTGGAAAACGTTGAATAAATTAATGGAAGAATAAAGAGCTGAATAAGGATATCAACAATGTAGAATTTTAAAAAATATCTCCTGGTGTCCTTATTGATTCAAAATTTTGACAACTTTTCTATTTCTTTGTATTTAAAAAATAAAGAATGATCATAAAATGCAGGATGTTATAAAATAATTTATGCTATCCAGTTCGATATTTTGCATTGATAATTCTTACAGGATATTTGGCTATTAAAACGTATCCTGTTCAATATTATTATTTTACGGTTTAGTAGTTATCTATAAAATGGCTATACGGATATGGATTTCTTATTATGATACTGAGTAGTTGAAAATGATATATCCCATATGTTAATCAATCAGGGGCCCCATTTATTAAAATTTAGTCTTTCAAAGATGCATTTTTTAGACTTCACTTCACCAAACGATATAATTAGTATTGATTGTTTAGAAAAAATAACTGAAATCACACAAAACGAGTTTTTATCTCTGTCATCAAATTGCCTAATTTGCAAAAGTAATGTTTATTTCTAATAGATAATAATCTAGTATATATCATTTTACGTAATACTTGACTGATCATCGGAGTATTAAATCACGAATAATTTGAAGAATAACATAAAACTGGCCCCATGTGAAATTTTCATACTTACATTTCCATGAAAATTATGTCATTTTATAGTTAAATGCAGTGCAACGTCTCTATAATAATATCTTATATGTAGTCATATGGTATTTAAATATGTGTTAGCATATTTTGCTTATTCAGATTTCTATTATGCTTTATTTATTATCATTTTTAATATTTCCACTTAGTTTTGAAAATAATTATATTTTACTATCAGACCTTCTTATATATATTTTGTAATTATCATTTTTTTAATAGTGTTGAATAAATTTCTATTACCAAGGTTGGTGGTTGAATCGTAATTGTTTTAACAGGAACTATAACAATGAGCTTTGTAACTTATACAATAAAACTTTTAGTGTCCATAATGAAACGTCCTTTCAGCTTCCATATTTCAATGGGAAAGGCTACTAATGTGAAGGTGATCATATTAAGCTTACCATGAGAGAGGTTTCTTTATAGTATGACATTTAAATCAGCATAATAAATAATCTATTTATCTACAATACATTTGACTCCCATTT
The DNA here is from genome assembly GCA_026290005.1 of Latrodectus geometricus. Taxonomy (NCBI): domain Eukaryota; kingdom Metazoa; phylum Arthropoda; class Arachnida; order Araneae; family Theridiidae; genus Latrodectus; species Latrodectus geometricus. Next base: position 14,597 of record JAPDSC010076892.1, on the reverse strand, counting down.
CAAAAAACGTAAACAAATATTGATTGATTTTATTGCAATAAACAACTAGTTTTTGTTGAATTTTACAGAAACAGAAATTTGAGTTATACTTCAATAATCATATTAAAATCAATAGCAATTACATAAAGTTCATTAAAATGTTAAATATCATAAAAATAATTTAGCGCTATATGTGATCGCTAAAAATACAGAATTATTAAATATCATACAAAGCTAATATAAATTGATTTCAAAATTTAAATTGTTTTCAATTTTAGTATAAAATTTCTTTGAATACGATGGGTGCTATTCGGATCGTCGATTAATGTTATTGAAATATAACTAGAATGTGCTTGGGTTAAACTTACCATTATCAAATGGGCCAATTTTCTCAACAAAAAAAAATAATAATTATTCGCACTTAATGGTTTGTTTCGAAGATGGCATTTCAAGCTTTTACAACAGAAACCCAGACGTTGGAATCAATAACTCAAGATTTATCAAAGTGTAACACATTAATATCTCACGAAGTTAAAGGCATATGTCTTTTACGGCTTACTGATATGAAGCTTCAAACTCTTAATTGCATAGATTATTGATTTGCATCTGTCGTAAAAACAAGATTGTGAGAATTTTATACCCTAGATAGATTTAAAAGCTTATATGTCGTAAAAATAATCAAGAAATGTCAAGAAATAACTGAATATTTATCTAGGTAGAAGGCAATACAGAATTCACAAATTTAAAATATTTAATTATCTTTTTTTCTTTTTTATTTTTCTTGGGATTAATTTTGGATTTCAGTCGAGTTATTAATATTTATCTACATTTTCAATTTGTAGATATTAATGAATGTTGGTTTACATTTTATCAAAAGAAAGTTATATTTTCTAGTATCTTTATATGCAGAATATTATATTATAATGGTAATTTTAAGAAGCTATTATACATAATTTGCCGTTAAACTTTATTGAAATTTTTAGAAAATGTTATGTTTTATTGACAACGTTTTTCATTAAATTTTGCAAATAATTGTTCAAGTGAAGGCGGGCTTTTCCTACAGATGTTTTTTCAACTTTGTATTACAAAGGAGCATAGAACTATTAGATGCTAGATAGTGGCGCCCTCATCTCATTAGTAATGGTTATTTAATGAGAGGATTAATTTAAATTTAAGCGGAAACGTATTTTTAAAATGTACAATTGCATTCAGCTTAAGCCAAAAAATAACATAGAAAATGATGCTTTCACTCACTCGGCTAAGAAACATTTATTTTCTAAATTACTGCTGTCTATTTGTGAGGTTTTTCTGGAAAAGAGGCATAAAAAAGGGGTTTTGTTTTCTCGTTCAATGAGTGGGGTATGTGAGGTACAATTTTTCAAATAACTTTCTTTTAAAAGAAATAAGTAATTTTATCAGTGATTTAGAAGAGAATGCAGTTGGAATATGTGGATAAAACATTGTCTTCAATTGTTTACGTAAAAAAACTACATTACGAAGTAAGAAATTCTTGCTATCTTATCTTGAATAAAGGAAGGATATTCGATACACAAAATTAAATACATAAAATATTCTCCCGTTTTTTTATAAAATATTATTAAAATGGTTTTATATACGAATTTACGCAAATCAATCTTATGAGAAGATTGAATGCTTTTTAAGTTAGTAAATAATTAAAAATATTTTCAAGCTCTCACACCAATTTGGAATTTTTACCATTAAATTCTAACTTAAATCATAAATATTTGGTGATTATAAGTTAGATTTAATCAATATTTAAAATTTTGGTTGTGGTTTTTAATTATATTAGCAAACAAATTATTAAACTATTTAATTAAACAAATTGTTACATTTTAACTCAGGAATTCAATAGAATTTTAGTGAACCTTCGTTGAAACGTTTTGCGAATGTAGATAAAAACATATTTTTTTATGTGTTATTGTATACTAAATTGGTAAAAATTACAGTGTGGAATAATCAATATCAAGCAAAAGTTAGAAAATCAAAAATATATCATATACAGTGAATACAGTTATTGAAAAACATTTAAATTGTATAGTTTAAAAGACAAAAAATGCCACAAAAGCTTTAATTTTTGAAAAATATGTTAAAATTATATTTACATTCAAGATCTGGGATTATGATCTTTAGAAATAACTAAGTTAATGAAAATTACTGATATAACTTATGATGATGATGAAAAATAAGTTAGAATTTTTATTTAAAATTAAATAAAAATTCTAACTTGTTCCTTTTTTCATTGATTTATTTCTTTTCCTGAATTTTGTAACTATGATATTCAAATAGTTTTATCCACTAAAAATGAATTTTAATTTCTTTTCTTCAAAAAAGATTAAATATCTACCACATGACTAAATATTCTTTGATTAGACTAATTGCATTCAAGAAGCTAACAGCAGTTATCGATTTCCCAAGAAGTATTCCATATATTTTAATTTTTCTAGAAGGAAAGTGATTACGAAAGCTACTTGCGAAGTGGAAAGTGAGTGAAAATATTTTCATTGTTGGGAAGTTTTTCAGAAATGCATTCTAACTAAAAGCAAATAGTTATAATAAATGATCTCTCTATGAAGATAGAAAATAATAAAATTTGATCAATGAATAAACAGCAACAATGTTCAAACATATTAGTTAAATTTAATTCATATGATTAATTAAAATTTAATTAATTAATTATAATTAATTGTTAAAAATTTATGTCGTGAGTTAGCCATGCTATGAACAAATCAAAAAATCATGTGAACTAATCAAAACATTTTCTGCTGTTTTCAAGACTTCTTTTACTCCTTTGTTTATTAGACAGGCAAATTTAAAATCAGCAACTTGCTTGTTGAAAAGAACTCTTTTCGTGAACTAATACATTACTTCTTCTCAAAAAATAATAATTTGTAATTTTTAAATTATATATATCAATATAATGTAACTTATATATTTGAATTAAATTAATAACAATATATTTGAAAGCTATGATTATTCCCTTAACTTAAAAAATTTAATTTATTTTATTAGATAGTTCTGAGAGTTTTTTTAAAGAAAATTTTCTATCAGAAATGATAACTTAATTAATGTATTTAAAAATTGAATAATAAAATGCGATAACTTCAAAAGCTTTTGCTTTTTTATTAAATATTTATTGTCTTGAAAAATTTTCTTAAGGAAAAAGGCTGCTATAAACACCATCTGGATACATTTTCTTTTAGGTTCAATAAGGCTTGACACTTCTCATGGATAAACTGAAAATAAAAAAAAAATAAAATAAAGGGAATTCTCCCCGTGTATACATACATGCGGATATGTCTTATTTTTCACGACATAAACAAAGAGAAAATGGAATTCTCTTCGGAAGAAATTAAAAAAACATGCTTTTTTCATACGCTGCAAGATATTGCAGACTTTGTTCTCAGATTTTCTTGCGAGTGAAGTTCATCCTTTCGGAAGAGTTCCGGGGGGCATGATGTGCGAGGTGTCCAGGCGGAAGGAAGTGCTCAGAAACTCCAAATGGCGCTCGGGATCCATTTTACTCAGTTTGCTCCTATCGCCTCCGAGCGAAATAATAAAATGTCCTCGAACGAGATGGAAATAGAGATGGGACTCGAAACGCAAGCAAGCGAAATAATGATGCAAGAGTGTCGTTTGGGGTGTATCAGTACACACTCCAACTTCAAAAAGTCTAAATGAGTAAAACTAAAAAAGAGATGTTTAAAATTTGATTTATACATATATAGAGAGAAATGCGTCTCCAAATATTCGTAATTCCCCTCAAGGGTATGCAATTTTAGTGACTTTATTCAAAATAACTTGATGGGAAATAAAATTTTGCAAATATTGAGCTGCATTGATAGAAGGGCAAACTAAAGTTATTAAAAATGAATATAAGTAAAAAACACAGTTTAGTATTTGGTGACAGTTTTATTTTGATTTTCAGGATTTTTTTTTTTTTTAAAAACTAGAATATTCTTTCTGTCTGACAGAGGTTTTTCTAGAAAATATGTTTCACAAAACATTTAACAATGTTGGTAAGTTGTTTATTTAGTCCTAAATATTATTTGTGTTTATACATAATTTGTATCTTTATTGTCTATGATCCCCGATTACCTTGGTAAAAAATCGTATATTTGGCAATTTTCATTTTTTTTATCAACTTTTATGCAATTCTCATATAAAAAAAATATCCATAAATACTTCAAATAAATATTTTTTATCGAAATTTTAGTAAGAAATGAAATTTTTGTATTTGTTTCAAATTACAGGACAATTAACTATGACACATTAAAGCTTTATCAGCATACCAAACAATTACAACGAAAGAAATTAATGGCTTACTTATATAGTAGGATGCTCCTTGAGAATATGCCCTATTCTCTGTGCCAAAGCAACCCCAAAAATGGGTTATTCCTTATAATTTAGAATCAGGAATCAAACAAAAGACCTGACCTTCAGTGGTATTATATAATTAAGAGGACATTGAGATCCTAATCTACTTTACATGCCACTCACACGCCTCTTTTACATGACTCTCACAGTGTAATTTTTGAAAATGCTTAAAGTCAACTGCCTCAGTTTTTTTGAAAATTCTAATGGACAATTTCATAAGTCTGTGTGATATCTGAAATATATATTCCCTTGTATTTGACAAAAATTTATGCTTTTAGTAGATGTTATAGATTTCTAAAAGTTCATTTCTTCTCCTAGATCTGATATAAAAGAAAATATACATAGAAACTGCAAACGAACATTTTGGTCTAAGCCTTTCGAATGCAGTGAAAGTTTTGGGAATTTTGCTTACAAACAAATGAGTCAATGACAAGAGTTTATCCTTTTAATGATTATTCTCTCATAAAACAATATACATCACTAAAATTTTTATTTAGTCAAATAGTTTTCGGAAATCAAGTGAAGCTGTAAATCAATTATTTATTCCTCACTGAAGTATTTACAGTAGTATATCATTCACTTTACGACATGATAATAATCTGCAAAGAGCAATGATAAGAAATATCCGGGAAGAACAGCTGTTATGCTATGTATTAATGCATGTAAATTTGCATTCTTATCTTTCAGAATTGCAATTTTTATTATGAAGAAGCGATTCTTTCATTATTAAGTGAAATAATTTATAATTTTCCTACAATTCCAAACTTTTAAAGAATTTTGAAATTACCATTAAACTTTTCAATATCCATCCAAATCCGCAATTTTTACCCTATTGTGTGTTATTTATAATATGTTTTAGTAATGAAATCATTTTGTGAAACTAATTTAACCCAAAAGTAGGATTTTAAAATAAAAAATAATAGAAATTTTTATATATTAGTTTATAAATACATATATTTTGTTTATCATTAACAATGATACTCGAAGGGATGATAAGACACTTGTAATATTTTTCCAATGCTTACTCTATCATTATATTCCTCATGTATGATCTTCAATTTTAATAATTCAGAATATATCAATAAATCAAAAAATGAAATAATTTAATATAAAACATGATTTTAATTTTTAAAATGTGTCATAAAGTCACTAATGCAAAGATTATTTATTTAGATTTTTATAACCACATCTATATGTGAAAAGAACATACCTAAAAAAGAACTCTTTTGGATAACTTTAATCGCATTATTATTTCAAATTATTAGTCATAATTAAGTCAAGTGTTTTGTTACATTCCTTATTATAGTTTTTAATTTTTTTTTTTATTATTATAAGTGATAAAAGAAGAAAATAAATGAAAATAACAAAATTGTAGGATATAAATGAATTATTATTATGCTCTCACGGCATGATCAAAAGCTCAATAATAAAGCAAGTTTTACTATAATGCAATTTAAAAGTGTTGGTGAGATTCAAACATTTTATGTAACTGAAAATAAAAATTTTAAAATATCAAGTTTTGTATTAATAAATAAATATTTTGTGTTTAACACATATAAATTTATTTTTTTGATATTGAAAATAGCATCTCTATATAACAGATAAATCTGTATGAAATTATTATACATATGGAAATTTTATCAAGCATGTTTTATTTTTAAACCTTATTACAATCAAGATTCTTTTATTCTTTAATACGTTGAATTTACCTTTCTGTTCTTAAACATAAGACGAATATATTCATGGATAGTAATTATCTGAGTTCGGAGACAAAATATTGAATGTGGATATTGTAAGAATAAGCCATCTATCAAATGTCTTGAAAGGGCAATTCCTATTATCATCATGAGAAATCAAATTATTTGATTCCATGTGATCCAAACAGGACAAAGAAGTCTACTAGACGCCGTCTACTGCTGACTTCAAAACCGGAAAGTTATCATTATTCTCCAGATAAGCAGTTCTAACAAAATAACACGCAAGTAGCTTCTTCCTTTGATATAGATTTTCAAAAGCAACGATGCATCCCAAATTAAAGACATTCTAATATCTTCCCCATAATAAAAAAGTAGAAAGATAAATGCAATTATAAGCATCATATTAAGACTTTTATTAAAAATTGACACATAAAATTAGGTAGTGAGATAAAAAAAATTCATTTTAACACATCAGATTACGGAACCTTCAAAAGGAAAAAAAACTGCTTTGGTAAATGACAGAAAAGAGGTAAACTATTTTTTTCAGATAATTTAATGTAAGAGGAAAAACATCAAAAAAAAATTTTAACTAATCATTTGAATATTTTAAGGTACAAAGTCATTTCATTATGATTCACAAAATTAATCAATATGTCCTATATCCAAGTGTGCATTTAAAAAGAGTTAGATTTTCAACCAATAACTTTTCAATGAATATTTGCATGAACTCCAAATTTTAACCCTTCCTTAACCACATAAAATTATGAGACTTTTAGGTAGAAAAATTCTTTAATAAAGTTTAAATCCTTAAAAGTAAAAGCTTAAGATTTTTATGAAGAAGCTCCAAATAAATATATTAGAGATTTATTCGACAACATTAGCAAAAATGTTGGTTTTCATAAAATAATATTTTGAACTTGTTTATAAAAGGTGCTATACTATTTTGGGCCACTCAAAGTCAACACTGTTTTGGGCTGAAACATCTTCAATTCCAATATATGTATGAATTTTAAAATCTTTAATTTGATTATGTGACATTGAAATCCATTTAAGAAAATGGTAATTTTTATTCCATATCTTTGTTATTCACAAGCATTTATGTGGAAATCTATCATTTTTTGAGATGTATCATAAAATAATTCCTCTTATTCAGTGTATTTGATAACATATAAAGTAACTCAAATATAATCATAATATTTTAACATTTTAGTGTACAAAAAAGAATTTTTTATTACAAAATAATTTCTTCAGAAAAGAGTATATATTCCATAAAATATTTTTTTCTCATATATTCGCGGATGTTTTTCTTTTGCAATAGCTTTTCTTCATGTAATAAAATGTGTCATGGAATCATCTACGAAGTTCCATCGCAAAACTTTATACGCCAATTTTTATTCGACTAATTATCCATAGAATTTTTCCAAAATGAACTAGGTTAAAAAAAAAATGTTGTCCCTAAGAACTAAAGGTGTTCACACTTCCGATATCCATGATTAAAGCAAAAATATTAAATGTGATTTTAATGACTTTCTAATGAAGAAAAAATTGTTTTTTAGATAAGTAAAATTACTTCCTCTCTAAACTACCAACCATATTAGATTTTCTCTGTTTTTAGAAATGAACACATATTTATAAATTTCTGCAATGGCAAATCTATTTTTTAAATATTTCGTTAATAAAGAAATCATTAAATATATTTAATTGGAAAATCAATAAAATCATTTCTATGTTTACAGGAAATTTAGATTGTTATTTGTAAAAAATTAATTATATATCTATTTGTTTTCTTAATTTCTAAACATTTTATTTTTAAAATATTATCTATGGTATAAATTTGAATTTTAACGGAAGAAAATGAAATTCTTCTTTTATTTTTTCTTAATTTTAGATACTTGTAAAAGGCTAACTGTTTTTATTTGATAATTATAAAAAATGTAGACATGAAATTATAAATATTTTTATTATAGTTTGTTTGTAAGGAAATATTAATTCATTTATATTATCCCTCTATTCGCAATTAAATATTTTATGCAAATGTGTTGAATAAAAATTGCACAAATGATGGCTCATGGCGGGGTGTCGTGTAATTTCAATTATTTAATAAAGAACAATACCTAAATTTTCAAAGAAGCACAATATGGATCCCTGAATCCATTTATCTTTCTTATGAATCTAGTGAAAGTATTTTATATTACTCTTATGTTAATTTAAGTTATTATAATAGAAGGACAACAGAATTCTTTGTTGCGTGAACTGAGTGAAAAAGAGATCCCATGAAAATATCTTTTGATTTCATTGTATAAATCATCTATACTTTATTTTTATGCAGGATACGTTCAACATATGGTAATCAATAGCTTTGAAATATATATAAGATATGACATTATAATTTAGAATATGACAGCAGATAATATAAAAAAAGCAGAAATTTGTGATAAGAATTATAATATAGTAGTATTTTGAGGAATACAAATTTTACAATTTCTTTCTATATACTTTTGAAATCGTCACAATATCATCTAGAACCAGTAAATATCATAAAAATCAATATTTTTTATGGAAATGTTAAAAGAGATATTTGGATTTAAAAGTTCAAAATAAAAAATAATTAATCCAACATAATTACTAATTCAATTTTCCAAATTTTTTTGATATTACAATAATTTCCAAAAAATAGGTCTTATAAATGCTACATGTGAATAAATATGCTTATAAATATGAGTTTCTAATAGCTTGATAACTTGTTATAAATGTTTATATTTTTTATGTTTATCCGTCAAAATTTTCAATTAATTATTAATAAATTATTAATTAATATTTTAAATTACCTGCATTTGTTTTTTACTCTCACATATGTTTGTAAAACAGTTTGGATTACATAGTAATATACCACTTATATATAAGGTCGTTGTATGTGACGATCTGGACATCAAATTTTTCATACAGCAAAAACTAATGATGCTTTTAATAAATGAAATGAGGTGTTAACATTTTAGTCATTTGCCTATTTTAAGATTAATCCGCTATTTATTTATATTAAGGCATATCTTCTTTCAAACGTTTTGATAAACTGATTATATGTTTTATTAATTATTTTTGCTTGGGATAAAATCTAAAAAAAAAGTTATATTATAAGGCAATTTTTTAAATATATTCAGTTGAAATTATTGATCTATTTAGTGAAATAACTAAAATATATATGTATTATTTAAAATTCCAAGAAAAATAAGTTGCCTTTTAAAAATGCTCTGTTTATTTCCAGTCAATCATTTACATTAAACTTTAACAAGTATACGAATAACTTTTTACATTTTTTATAGTATATAAAGGATTATTCTTTATTTGGATGTTTTCTTTTGAAAATAAACATAGATGCTTCTCTATACTTAAAGTAATTCGGCAGAAATATCCTCAGTGTGCATTTGTTCTTGATTGTGAGGATATTCTACATTGCTGCATTCTTTTAGTTTTGGTCGCTTTGTCCAGTGGCTCACCTTTCTATCTTCGGACGGCTCTTCCTTTTCCCTAGAGTGTTTGCAGAAGTTGTTCAATTTCTTCTCTTGATTTATACCCTGATCGTTCCATTTGTTTCCTCGCGTTCTTCCCCACCTGATGGATGCTTCAGAGCACGCCTTCTTTCGTATTTTTATTATTTTTTTATTCTAACGTGGAATGCACAAAAAAGAAGCATTAATGGATGCTACTTACACATCACGTGATGAATGGAGTTCTGAAAACGGATTCCATTGGAAAACAATATGATTCCAAATGATGGGTTTCTTTCTTTTTTCAATCCACTGTAATATGAATAAATTTATAAGTTTATGCTAAAGAATTACGAAAAGATTAATAACTCTCTATTGATGATCTTCGAGCTAATATTGAGAATTAATATTACCATCAATAAGTAGTTTTGACATGATCAACTCAATATTAGAAATTTAAGGAGCAAGAAATGTTTCTTCATTAAATTTAAAAAATGTACAAAAATTTCTAAAAGTCATGATAATATTTTGCAAGCAAAAGTATTATAATTTAAATATATATCATCAAAAAGAGAACACAAATTATTGCTTAATGAAACAGACTCTAACAATTAACTTATTAACATACTAATGCATTTGTAAGATTAATCAAATAAAAATTATTATAAATCTCATTAACTGATAATATATTATCTAAATTCTTACACAAGTATAATTAACTCAACTTCCTTTTTTACATTGAAACTACACAACGAATGTCATCAGCGATTTGGAATAGTATTCAAATTGTGAATGTTATTCATTAAAGTATTCAGAGGCAATACAAAGTCATTTAGAACACGATTAATAGACGTAGAGGATATTTCAATTAACACAAAGTTCAATTGCTCCAAAATATCATCAAAATATCTTAAAGATATTTAATCGCATCAATTTAATGAATATAGCTAGCTTGGAAATCAAGCCATAGGTATAGATATTTTTAATTCTAAATTACGGAGGCTGGTCACATTTGCGCATTTAATTTGTATAACAAATATACAAATTAAATGCGCAAATGTGATGCTTTTTATTATCATTATTTAAGTTTTAATGATTATCCATGTTGTTAACTTAGGAATAAATAATCGCTTAGAAGACTCTTAAAACCGTTATGACAACTGGTCTCGTGATAATTTACATCATTAAAGACGGCTCAGATGAAGCCTGGTACACTGACTAAAATGCAAACGTAAAAATAAGGTGCGGCAAAGGGAGTGCCGTTTGTCAAAAAAGGGAAGTGAGATTTGTTTTCTAAGGAATATAAAATAATATATTCAGTAAAATATTCACACAGAATTTAGTTGACTCATTGATAACATAACTAGAACAACTAATACATGTTATTTAACTTTAATTATATGCCAAAATAAATATTAAGTAAATATTACCCAATAGAACAAATTATTTTGGCAATAGGTCAATGAAAATTAACAAAAAAACAATACAACATGAAGGAAGTCTATATGCGTAGATCTTTGGAAAGCAGTGGAGTTCTGCAAAAACAATTTAAATACTCCAATGGATAACTGCACGAAAAAGTAATATTAATCTTGTCTAGATGGGGAAACATTTTATAGATTATGTTGGTAAAAGATTAAGTCGTTCATTGTTACATTTCTTGAAAAATTTATTTTATTTATTGCTTTATATTCTCATCCATCAAGAGCAAATATTTCGCGATTTTCCCTTTCTGTTCATGCAAGAATGTAATATTAGTTTTAAAAATACTTCTGGTAGGCAATGCAAGTTAAAGAGGGAGAAAATGAAGTATATTGAGAGACATAAGGACACTGTTTTCAAAATGGTGAAGAAGCTCGCTGAATAGCATCTTGAAATTTATTTTTATATCAAAAAAAAATTTACTTAAAATGAGGAAACCTGTCTTAGAAAATTCATTCTCCTATTTATTTTGGAAAGTCACGTTTCGATTCATTCTAAGTTTTTCGTTGTCAATATTTAATTAAATTTACTTTCATTTACTGGGTACTGAGACAGAATATTTTCAAAAATTTTTCTATTGCTTAAAGACACTCCCGAATTATTCAGGATCCAAAAAACATTAAAAATTATTCTTTTAGAATAAGAAAAACAGAAGGGCGTTTTGTAAATGTTTTATCGACTGCAAAACTCTGGTGCCTTAGATATTAAGATTTTGATGTAAAATGGTAAGGAAAGAATGTAAATCTTTATAAAAAGCACCACTTTTAAGGAACGTGGCTAGAAATTTTTCAATGTGCATGCATTCAAAATTTGTGAAAAAAGTTTTTTTTTTACATTGTTCGGTTATTATTAATAAATAAGTATGAAATATGAGTAATCTTTTTTGAAATTATATAAAAATGATTAATGTTACTTTACCTTTTCCTTTAAAAAGCATTACGGAGATAAAGAATGTGTGTATGAATTAAATATTTCTGCAAAATAAATAAAAAATAAAAACGTTTTTATCAGTAAAGGAAAAATATTGTCGTCGAATTAATTTAATTTACCATAAAAGCCACAATTCCTTTATTTAACGTAGGGAAGGAATATAAATATTAAGACTAATTTGGAAATTTCAAGCTAGAAATGATTTTCCAGACAGCTTTTAAATTAATAAAAATATTTTATAATTAATCTACCAAATATTTGAATAGACAATTTTTTTTAATAGTATTTTTTTAAATTTTAGAGACAGATGGATGTAACTTAAAATCAAATACACATTTAATAATTGGAATGCTCATTTTAAAACAAATTATTTCATCACTTTCAACAGAGTTTTTAAAAGAGTATTTTCAAACATTAATTTAAAAATGATAAAGTAAAATTTTGATTTTTATAATTACTCAATTTTTTTAATATTTTTTTATGAATCGGCTCAAAAACACTGGGAGGAGGCAAATTATTTTACATATTATTTTTCTTTCAAATTTGAATAATTTGACATATTATTCACATTTATTTATATTAAAAACAAAAAAAGTATAAATTTCTTTTAAAAATAGCCAATTACAGAATTTATAAGTTTTAACTATATTTTTCGTATAATTAAAAATATTAAAAGTAAACTTACTGAAGGTGCTTCTTTCAGAAGAATATTTCAATTATTAAAGAAAAAATGATTTCTTGATCTCATTTTATAGCTTTACATTTGATTTCATGTTTTACAATTTTTTGATAAACTTTTTACATAATAACGAAGGAACATAAATCTTTACATATTTAAGAAAAAAAGTTTAAACAGTCACATGACTATTATTCTGGGTAATATTAAAAATTAAATTTAGAGCCTTCTCGTATATGCTTTTAAAAATTGCAAATTGGTGCCGAATAAAAACTATTTCCAGTTTTACTTGGTTTTATACCTACATCTTCAGTTTCCAAACCAATTCTTTTTACATCTAAATTAGAAATTATGCAGTCGTTGAAGTTGCTTTAAAAAAATGAGATTTTGATGCTTTCATTTATTTTTACTTTGAGTAATACTTATCTAAAATGACAAAAATTTTACGTAAATAAAACATACGCTAGTTATGGTTTTTAATAATCATTTAACCATAACTACTTTATAAATAGTGAAACTAAAAATTAAATTATTAATATATTTTTTATTAAAAATGTAAATATCAGGAGACAAAACTTTAACTTTATTGAAAGCCATTCTCTTTTATTTTCTCTCTTTTGTCATTATTTTACTCTGTAATGAATATTACTTGACATCTAATGATTTTAGGAATATTTTAAGGGATTAAATATACCTCGATTCATTACGAAACTCTATTAATCATTATCATTGAGACAAAAGAAATTTTCGAAATGAACTTTTGTTCGAGCTACTGTTCTAACTGTAAGAAACACCAAATGATGTCCACTTAGTTCATAGCTTTGTCCATTCATTTACTTCGAACAAATCAGGTTGGCATAATTACCCACTGAGACACGTTTCATGGATTCTTCCTCAAGTTCGGAGCGTTAGGGTCAGCCTTCTCTTGGGTGCACGCGAGGAAACTACAGAAGAGTGTGGAAGGTCATCCGAAGGACATTCACCTGCCCTCACGTTGAGTGACTGACATAAGAAATTCACAGGCTCGAAAGTACCGGTTTCAAGCAATAGATATGTTCTAACTGTAACTGCTGGTCATAGTAAGAATCAAGATAGATTTGTGAAATAGTGTTACGCATTGAAAGAGCAGAGAACTTTCTTTCAATCCGCAATACTGATGACACCTTTGTGACGGATTGTATTAATCTGTCACCTGTGACTAGATTCACTTTCATTTTAAGAGATATTTTTTTCTCTACCTTCATTTAAACGCCGAAAACTAGAGAACTACGTGTTTTACATCGAGCAATATGGTTTGAAATTATAAACTCTATGATCAAGAAAAGTAGGATTTTAAAATATAGATATATATATAGACATATTATTATATATATTATGGATATATTTATCTGATATCAAAAGCTAGAACGTGTCCAAGGAAAATTAAGAATTATATTTCATAATCTTCATAAGGAAGCGCAAAACTCATTATGCAGGAAAATCCATATAACCAATATTTTTGATTGAACAGCAAAATTAATTTGAATTCATTCAAAGATTTAATTCAAACATGAGAAAAAAATTACAAGTTTATAAAAATAAATTAGTTTCCCAAATATAAAGTTTCCAAAAAATATTATTTATGGTTTCTTGCAAATGTACAACACCATAATGAATCATAAGTTTACTAATGGCTCTCTCAGAAGGATATAGAGTTACTGTAATATAAATCTATTAGCTTAAATATAGATAAAAGTTAATTATTGTTTTCTTCGTTTACGAATAAAATTTAGAAAAACGAATAAAATTTGGGTCCTATTAAGTAGTACGTTTCGGGTTTTCACATTAGGGCAATATTTAACAAAATGCCTTTTCTTTTGGTAAAAATGATCAACAGGGTGATATCTGATTACCTACATAAGTTTTTACTTATTCACTTAATATTTGTAACTGTAACAATTGTAAAAATTTTTG
>JAPDSC010076888.1:0-10223 GCA_026290005.1 Latrodectus geometricus | reverse complement strand
ATAATTTTGAACTATGTAATAAAAATTACATTTACTAAATTATGATTAATAGTAAACCCTCGTATTAAGTATTCATTGCATCTTGTAAACAATTTCCCAACACGAACTATTGTTATTTAAATTAGTTACAGAAAATGTTGAAACTCAAAAGGATTATCTAATATTTTCAATTTGCATATACAATTTCGGAATTTACTGTATTACTAAATATCATTGTAGCATCGTCTGTTAAGTTTCAAATAAAATTAAAGAGAAGAATATAATTTCTAACTTGCAGTGAATTTGATTAAATATCGTTGCATATTTTGTAAGAATTATTCATGCATCACTAAAGAAAAAGAGTGCTATCAATTCTAACGTCATTTGTTCAGCCAAAATATCATGTGGGAAACGAAATAAATGAGAAGTAATTCCATACGGAAGATAAATATTTAGGAATGAATGGAGTTTGCAATAAATTCTTCTTTTGGTGCATGATGTAAATGCTGCTTCAGATTTTGAATTTTCTTCTCTTATTACTTTTCTTACTGTTTATCTATAAGTAATCGAAATTTACATCAAAATAAATTACCTACAATTTCTTGACGTTGTCTAAATCTGAGTTAATATTTAGCCTTGCCAAGTTTTCACTCCACATTTGTGGAATGGATGACCCAACAGTTTAAACTTGATTTGAATTTTCAACATATTGGCAATCTGCTAACTCTATAAAAATCAATCAATTTTGCTTATCTTTAATGGTATAGAAAATTAAAGATATAACTTCCAATATTAATAACAACCATCAATGTTTGATACATTTAAAGAAACAAACGCTTACGTCAATGTACTCATCATAGTTAAATTCAAAAAATACTAAAAATCTAGTCTTAACATCGGTTTGATTTCTCTGAACTTCTCAAGCTTCCAGAAAAGTTGAATATTCAATTGCTTTTCTTTTATAATCAAACTTGTAGTCAGCAACACTATAATCTAATATGTAATAGATCGCATTAAAGTTTAAATTTCTAAATTTTAGTGATATAAAATTAGTCAACAATATCGAAAATGTAACACAAAGTAAAATTATAAGAAATAAATGTTAATGGCAAATAAATAGCATGATCACGATTGTAACGTGATCACAAAATAAATGGCGTGATCACGATTGGGATGGCGATCACATTCTCCCTAAATGGGATGTTGTAGCTCCGTAGGTTGGATCATCACCACGTTAATCTATGGCATCCGAAATCTTTTCACTGGTATATGAAGCATGCACATCCAAAACTTTATTTTGGATGTCCCTGGTTAAGCGTAACCACGTCACCTGACGTAGTTTAAAACTACAAGGCGCTTGGGGACGGTCCAGGGTTCGCCTGTACCGCTATGTAAAGATTTTTTTTTTGCATGTTTAACATTATTTAAGTGGTTTAAGTCTGATAATACAATTTATGAATTTGTTTACACTAAATGCGATATAATTCACACGTGCAAAATTGTGAACTTTCTTATATGTGAAATTGTTAATTCCACAGAAAGTAAGATATATAGTTTTTAAAAATAATTCATAAATAATATACCAAGAGTTGCAATAAATATATACATCAAAAAAACTTGTATGGAAAGCAATTAATTCTTTAATATCACCTTACAAATATTAGGTTGGGGAAAAAGAAATCCATTAGTTTTACGTGAACTTTATGTAACTTCTTTTGAATTCACTTTGTAAAAAAGGTTTAAAACAGCTTTCATGTAGATTTTTAGGTCTTGTGCGAAGGTACGACTGCTGACATGCTGTCAAGTTTGATAATTTTTGATATTTTATAGACATTCTCGACGATGTTGTATTCATGCGAGGTGCATCTTTAGCATCCAAATACCCAAACGGAATCAACGAAACAAAAATTGTACGTAACTGGTTGTTACAGTCTTATATAGGACGATAAACACCTTTCACAATTTTAGCCACCCGGCTATCTTTTTCACCGTTACAAGAGAAAAACGAAAATGTATCGAATTTTCTGTTTGTTGTCTTCCATTTTTAAAACCTTGTACTCGTAACTGAATTAATCAAACAAAAAACCGCAAGAGGATATTTTAGTGTCAAATGCCACCTTTCCAATGAGCATAAATCTGAAATTGTTTGATAGATACCTGTCGAGATAATCGATCACTACAGGCGTCTACCGAAAAAATAATGGATTACTTTTTCCTCAACCGAATATTATACATTTTAAGGAAAATGGATCTATTACAAAAAATATATTATTTATGGAAATAAAATTAAAAGATTTCTTTATTAATACCATGTGTAAACATTAATGCGATTTTTAAAAGGGAAATATTCATTAGTTTACTAGTAAATCATTAGTCATTAGCTATTTAGTAAATCGCAATTTTTAATAAGAACTAATGAAAAGATCCTTTTAAATATATTTTTTCAATCTTAACTATTTTTTCAGTGCATTATCAAGAAAAAATTACTATCATACTGAAATCAGAAATAACATTTCTAATAAATAAAATATTAAATATTTCTCTTAAAACTTTTTGCAGTAATTAATTTCTGACACTTAAGGTGTAGAACATATTTTTCTTTTCACCAGCATGCATTTATTTATTTCGGATTCCTAATTTGTACTAATAAAAACTGTTAGAAACATTATTGTGATTAGTCATTCATTTGAAACACTTACATAATTGAAACAAATAACTACCATTTAGGAAAAAATATGCCCCTAAAATCCCTGAACTAATGCTATGATTAATTCAAAAAAATGTATAATCTTATCTAATACATTAATTAATTGCTTTCAAAACTGAAATGTATTCACAGTATATTTAAATTAAGCCATTTATACTTTTACTCTAATGTATAAAATGTAACATATATTACCATACACATTTTGATGAATAAATTCCGATGTGTTTACCATATATGTAATTTAAATAAATATTAATAAGAGAAAAAATTTATCTTCGCATCTTCCTGCAATGCATTAAATATTTTATAACGAGTTTGTTTCTTTCTTTTTCTTCTCCCAAGCAATTATCGTACAAAATTTAATTTAAAATTCTATAAATGTTTTATCTTTTCTTTTAATTTTTTAAAGAGGAATCTTAGACTCCAAATACGTTTTTTTTTATTTTTAATTAATCTGTAAAAGACTCAAGTAGAAAAAATGGAAGGTAAAAAAAATGATATTTTTTAATAAACTATTTCATCAAGACTTTAAAAAAATGTTTTCAATGAAAGGAAAGATTGTTATAAAATGTATCAATAACATTTTTAATTCAAATGAAATGCATTTGATTATTTATTTTATAAATCGCAAAATACTCTTCTACATTATTTTGAAAGAAAAAATTTAAACATTTCTCGTTTCTGTGGATTTACTACATAATATATTTTTGCAATTGTGGGAGTTTGTATGTAATAAATGTGTATTTATAAATAGATAACACTAGGTGTAGAGAGAAATCAATTCTTATTAATTATTTATATTCAAATAAGCTTAATATAACTCAATGGTTGTAAAGGAAAACGTTACATTAATATTACTAATGAAATAACTAAAATAAAAACTTAATATGTATCATGCATGCGTTTAAAAATAGTAATTTATTAAATAAATTTGTTTCTATTATTTAATTAAAACCATTTTAATAAATGAAAATTTCTAATGGAATATTTTTTGTCTAAAAAATTTTGATAACTAGAATATAGTATGTAAATCCAACATTTAAAATGATATTCTAATATGTGTTCAAAAATAAAGATATGAGTTAAATCTACCAACTATAGTAGTTTGTAAAACTTACAAGCAAAAAACAATAGTTGGATAACCTCAGATACCTTAAGGATTTATGAAAATATTGATTTATAAGAAATTAATATACACAATTTTTAAACTTTATTTATTTACTTCTATTTTTAAGGACCAATAACATAATTTTTAAAAGAAAAAATATATGAAGCAATTTATTAATCATTAATCACAAACTTCAAAAATGTACAACTAGTTTATTAAGTATAGTTTCAAATACTTCGGTGTAACATTTTTTACAAGAAATCTTTAAGCATATGTTAACAATTTTCAAATGTTGCATGTAAAAATATCTGACATGTAATCAATTGAAAACATGAGGAGAAATATGAATTATAAAATTACTTTAATAATTACCTGAATTTTTATGATAAATTCTTTTTATGATAAAAAATAAGCATATGAATAATTGATCATTGGGGGTAGTTTATAGTATAATATTCTTGATAAATTCTGTCATATATATTTCCTGATAACTTGTATCTTTATATTTCTAAAAATAAGAATGTTCTCATCTTCAAGAAGCCATTATAAGCTCTAATTGATCTTCATAAATATACTATAATTAATGAATTCATACCACACATAGGCAACAATTCATAATACTTAATTTCCAAGCATATTCTAAAATTGAATAAATATTTTTAATGATCTTCAAGTGCTTTTCAAGGGAAAAGTGAGATATCTATCGACAAAACAAAATTTTCCTAATATAATGATTTTGGCATTAAGTTTTCCTAAATTAAAAAAGGTTAGGTCAGTGTTTCCCAACCTTTTTTGTGCCATGCCCCACCTTAGCCTTTCCAAAATTCCTATGCCCCCTACCCCCATGTAACATACATAATTTTTATTATTAAGAAATTGAATTGTTCATTTAAGAAACTTAAATGATAGGTTTTAGGAACAAATCACTAGAAAATTGTTAACGATACACAGTAAGTAGATTTTCAAAACATATAATCAAAAACTGACATTCAAATTTCAAATAAATTTAATAAAGATTTTTCTATATTAATTTATTATTTTAATTTAGTGAGATCCTTGCTCTTGATGCTTGCTGCACAAAGATTTTATATTAGGTTCCAATTTGGTTAGCATCAGCCTCAAGTCTCCACGTTGTGTTATATCCAGCCGATTTCTTTTTTTTTTTACCAGTAAATTCTTTACAGCACTAAATCCTCATTCAGCTAAATATGAAAATGGAAACGGTAGCAATATTTTTCTTGCACATTTCATTGAATTTGGGTATTTGATCTCTGTTTCCTCACAAAGCCATGCCATCGCTTCTTTTATATTAAATAAAGTTTTAACTGACTCATCATTTTGTAATTCTGCAAGTTCATGATATTCCATATTTGATATATCATACAAATCCACTAACATTGGCTGCATCATCCATGTTGGAAAATCAATTTGTTTCAAATCAGAAAATCTTTCTTTTAAATCAGCCGATAGAATATTCAGATGATTGACAATAACAAGTAATGCGGTATCAGTTATTTCACAATTTTGGAGCCAATGAAACTGTTGAAAGTGTTTGTTGTTAATATGTTTCTGACATAACTCAACATGAGTATTGAAACCAAATATCTTCGCTTTTGCATCGAAAAGAGTTTTATTTGTTCCTTGAAGTTACTTTTTTAATTTATTTAGTTTTTCAGAGATATCGGCTAAATAACTCACAAATGCTTTACCATCGATTGTTAATAGATACTTCATTTCAGGTTTGTCATTTAAAAAATCACTAAGAGTATCAAACAGTTCCATAAATCTTTTCAAGCAGTTCCCTTTAGATAGCCATCTTACTTCGGTATGAAGTAAAAGTCTAACATGATCCTCATTTTGTTTTTCACAAAATAGCTTGAAGAGACTTTGACATTTGGCATTAGCTTTAATAATATTAACACACTTTATAACTGAATGTAGTACTTCATTTAGAACAGGCGATATGCTTTTAGCTACCAAGTTTTTTCCTATGAATAACACAATGCACAAGAATCATTTCTGGATTCGCATCTTTCATCAATTTTAAGCAGCCAATTTTCTTGCCCATCATATTAGGAGCACCATCTGCAGCACAAGATGTTATATTTTTCATTGGTATATCATTGACATCTAAGTAGTTTTTTAGCATATTATATATATCTTTGGAAGTAGTGGTGCTTTCTAATCTTTTACAGAACAACATTTCTTCAGCAAAATGAAGATGTCAATACTGCCTCACTATCTCTCAAAGTTGATTCATCCATTTGCACTGAGAAATTTCTAGTTTTCAATTTTTCAACAAGTTGTTTTTCAACATCTTCACTCATTTCGTCTATTCTTCTGATAACAGCATTGTTACTGTTTTACATCTTTGTCATCTTTTTCAAGAACCGTTTTAAGAAATGCTGATATTGACGGTTTTATTAAATTCTCTCCTATAGTATGATTTTTTCCAGTTTTAGCGATGAATAAAGAAATTTGATAACTAGCCTCAAGAACACGATTATTAGTTGAAATATGAGCAGTAAATAGAGACTTTAATGTTGTTCTCTTTTCAAAATTTTTCTTTAAAGTATTAAAGTAATTCAACTCTGAATTAATATCAGCACTATGTTTCGCTTTTAAATGCGCTTCAAGACGACCTCGTTTCATTGATTCGTTGGTCAAGCATTGCTGGCATAAAAGACAAAAAGGAATCCGCTCATCGTGGACAGCGGGTATGAACCCAAATTTTAAATATTCCTCCGAATATAGACGAGTATTTTTCTTGCTTGCACCACTCATTTTACTATGTGGGCTATAAGAAATAAATATAAGCTCGATTAAAAACTAAAATTAAAGTATGTGTTAAAATTAATTTAATGTGACAGAGTAAACGTATACTAAAAAATACATATTTATTTAAATGTATATAACACATTTACTACATTGCCACCGCAAAATAATATATTTTTTCCCTTTGACAAAATTTTCTGAAAAGTTATGTTTCTAAAATAAATAAAAATAAAATCAAATACTTACCAATTTTATCTATACAATTTATATATTTATTAAATAACCGAGTTTTTGCAACAGTTTTGACAGACACTTATTTCAAATTAACACCAACTGAATTCTGTGAATATTACATACATTGCAATGGACCATTCAAGTGCGAACAACTGCGTTGTTTACCGAGATTTTAAAACGTCCGGGATTCCCCGTGGAGCCTGCCGTCTGCCACAGGAAAGTTAATTTGACGACGCCAAACACCCAGTTGATATTTTGGTCTCGTCAAGCGAAATTATACCCAATAATTATTTAAGAATTTGCTGTTTTCGTTAAATTTGGCATTGCATTTAAATGGCCCGAAGCGAAAGGGTTAAACTCGTTTCGAGTACATTTTCGGATTGCCCCCCTGAACAATCAAATTGCCCCCCTGTGGGGCGTGGGCCCCACGTTGGGAAACACTGGTATATATCAATAAAGGTAGTTGAATTTTCAATGTTTATAATTAAATCTAAGAATTCACTATTATTGTAAGAAATGTTGGTTTTAATTAGGGAAAGTTCTTTAGGACAAATTGATTTAGAAATATCACTGAAATCTGAATTATTGAAAATAATGAATTCAACAATGTATCTAAAAGCAAAAGGATATTGAATAATAAAACTCTTTTCAAAATAATGCAAAAATAAATTAGCAAGTGGGCCTGAAAAATTAGAGCCTTGTGGAATACCGCAATTTTGTATAAAAATATTTTCACCGTTAAAAATAAAGTTGTTATGTATACAAAGTTTGACCACATTGTTCCAGTAATTAAAATCAATATCTAATAAGTCCCTATAATCCTGATAATAAAAATATAGAACATCACTTAATTTGTCAATAGGAATTTATATCGACATTTCACACAATAGCTGCCTTTGCGCTAGTATGATTGCCTATAATATTCATTTATAGATTAATATTGCATTTGGTTTTTCTATACATTGTATTTATTGCTTTGTATTATATTATATTATATTATATTATATTATATTATATTATATTATATTATATATAAAAATGAATTAATTTTATTAATATCTATATAATGGATTTAGTCGTTTAGTAATATTTATGTGGATGAAAAAATATATCAATCACAAAGATTGTTTCATCATTAATTCATAATTATGATGATAATAATAGTAAATAATAATCCTTACACATTCAATATTTGATATTTTATATGGTATACAGATAAGATGATATTTAGTGAAATTTTCATGTAAATATCTAACACAAAAGAGGAAATAATAATAATATCTATATAGGAGGCCAAATAACTTTGATTTTGTTGAAACTCAATGATATTTCCAATTAAAAATTAGCACAGAATCTATTTTCACAAAGCGAAGTTAAAAAGTTAAAGACTTACATTGGCATGTGCCGTTCTAATTTCTCTGACAAGTAAAGATATAAATTTATTTGCACTAATTGAA
The DNA here is from genome assembly GCA_026290005.1 of Latrodectus geometricus. Taxonomy (NCBI): domain Eukaryota; kingdom Metazoa; phylum Arthropoda; class Arachnida; order Araneae; family Theridiidae; genus Latrodectus; species Latrodectus geometricus. The sequence continues at coordinate 1,963 of JAPDSC010076888.1, read as the reverse complement.
GTCACCTTGCCGCCAATTTCACAAATTGCAATTTCTTCGGTGTTCTGTCAATTCCTGTAATTGCTCGGTGATTGCTTTTAGTGCAAGCCTTGTTTTATTGCGAGAGCTTATCACTTGTTAAAACTTGTTATGGTTAACCAATTAAGCTGTCGAACGCGAAAATTTGTTGTAGTTGTTAAGGTTGATAATGACAAATGACTATTGTTAGTTGGCTGTCAAACAGGTTTTGGCAACACATTTATTTCTTATCTTATCTTGTGTGTCAGAAATGCATGCGGTATTTGTTTGGCTTCTTATCAATGGAAAGTTTTGGTATATCTGGTTTAAATATTTTTTCAAGATAACATTATTGTTTTTTTTAAACATTAATCTTTTTGCTTAAAAATATTCTCGCCAACTTTCAATATTGCGGATTTTATTGATAAATTTAATTTTGTAAAATTGTGTCAACCTATTTTTACATTTATACTTCAGGAACAATCAATCACAGGATTCTCATGTTTTGACCTAACATAAATTATGTTCGTTAATGAGTTATTAATTAATTAAATTTTCAGTATATTCAGGAACGATAAGTTATCCTTTTAGATTTACTTCATGATATAGTTATGTAGCATTGAATTCTCAGATATTCCCTCGAAATGATTTAACCCTTCTTTGCATGATTTTTTCTTTATTGGTGAAATAAATCAAGTTGATATAATTCATGTTCAAAATTAAAGATAAAATGGTTAAAAAAATCTTAGTATATATTTATAGTATAAATTTAGCAAAAAACAATATGCTAAAAATTTCCATCATCATCCAAAGTTAGATCATTAGCTTAGTACTAAATAGAAATAAAAGAGGAAAATAACAGAAAAACGTGTTACAAACCTTTCTTCCACTCATTTTCAATTTTTTAGCAATAGAAACTCTAATATAATAAAACAAAATTATTAACGAAATCATACGTTTATTGCAACTACAACAAACAGCGGAATGAGACAACTTTAAGCTCGTTTCACTGATAATGACACTTGTTTATTTTTGACAGCTATGTTTCTTTTTATGCAATGGACATTAAAAAGGTATCCAAACACGATCAACTTAAAGTGAACTTGTTCTTTTATATAATTTTTGGGCATTATAGGTTATGATGGAAATTTCCACCATTATGCAACGAAGGGTTAAATTGAGATCAATGGATATTTGACGCCAAGTTGCAATTGACGTAACTTTGACGTCATTTTGTGGTCATTCTAATAGTACAAAAGCTTTTGTAATGCATTTTGAATCGTCAGTCAAGTATTATGTTAGAAAAATCTTCGTAAATCGAAATCTGTATTTCTACACCTTACAAGATGCAATTTTGACTTTGTTTCAGGTAACCTATGTAACATTATGCAATAATTGTGTTGGATTAAATTCACAAATATTTCCTTGAGCTCATGTAAATAGGGATCTATGGGCTTTTGAAGCCAAAATGCTTTGAAAATGAATATCTAACTTTCTAAATTTGATATGAAGTTACATAGATTCTGTGTTTCAGATAGCTTAATAGCACAAAAACAACTGTTAGGCATTTAGAAATGTCAACCGTGTGTCATCCCCATAAGTCCCGTGCAAATAGCAATCGATGTTTCTACATTTGACGCTACTTTCTGTATTTGAATTAACATTTGCAGGAAGTTTAACAGTGCAAAAAATTTGCAATATATTTTGAAACCAATTACTTTTGGAAAAGTTCCGTAAATGGAACTCTGACAGTTCATTACTTTGACTTCATGTTTTAGATAGTTAATTTGTTAAAAATTTTGAAGCATTAACTAGGTATTCAATTTTAAGCATTTACCATGTATTAGTATGAAGGAAAATTTTGTAATTTTGATCGACATAGCAATCAATGTTTTCAAATCTGAAGCTAGCTTGTTTGCTTAAAGTTATGTTAATTTAACTAAGTATTAAAAAAAAAAATTTTTTT
>JAPDSC010076886.1:40495-63289 GCA_026290005.1 Latrodectus geometricus | reverse complement strand
TTCATTTCAGAATCCTTCGATTATGGCGTTATTTAATGTTCATTTTTTAACAACACAAATTAACCTACTTTTTAAATATAAATAATGATAAATATCAGAAATTTTTCCTTCCTATATCGTCATGTCTGCCATAAACAATATAAATGCAGCAGTAATTTGAACTAGATACGTAAAAAACTCTCCTTTTTTGAGGGAAATTCCTGGTGGTTGCACCGCGCAACCACCGCGCAGCTAGAACACATGACTTACGTGAAGAGCAGACTATGTAAACACGGCCGGCGCTCACTGGCTGTCAAAGGACGGAGTATTTATTATGTGTGGGAAACAGAGTGTTTAGGAATGTGGGAGAGGGGGATTTGAAACATAGGGTCATTTTACTTGTAAACAACATGTGCACGTTATATCCCCAGTGAACACGTGCTTTCGCTATTTCTCTTTCAGAAAGACTTTTCAGTTTCAGATTTTTCTTTGCTTTGAATGTTGCGTTTGCTCTCAGGCTAAAAATTTTTATTTAGTTGTATTTTGTGTGTTTTAAATTCAATGTAAATATATATATATTTTTTATCGAAAATAGTATTTACGTAAAAGTTTTATTTAAATTTAAAATAATTAATAGCAATATATTTTAACTGTGCTAAATGAGGATTCTAAATTTAGTATCGACGTGTTTTCATAGCAACAAAAATATATAAATGTTTAATTTTTCATTTTTCCTACTCTTTACTTTGTAAAATATTGTAAAAAATGTGATATACTGCATTTTAAATACAAATAATCTAAGAAGATTGCAATAATCATCATTTATTGAAAGCGCGCACGAAACAAGGTAAGTTTTTTTCTCCTACTAACTCAGTAAGTTTCAAGGTCCTAGACGCGCGCTGGTTGCGCCTTGCGACCACCACCCACAGATGAATGGGGAGATGTAGATTTTTTTTAATTCATATATTATTTGTCTGTGGGGTCATAACATTTAATTTTTAGAGTTATTTTGCTTAAAATTTTTAAAAAAAATGTTGCGCGCGTCAAAGGGTTAATGCATTTTTCTTTTATTGCAGTTGTAGAATTTATATCCGCCTGCAGTCACATTCGAGCAGTAAAGCTTTACACAGCTACAATAAACACCACAAAATGTGACTATTTAGCTGTTCAGTGTAGTAATTGGAATGAATTCGAAGAAGGAGATTGTCTTCCAAGTAATTCAAAGACAAATTTCATGGGATTTCATGCCAGAAAAGATCCTGGAACTCCATATAATTCAAAATTTTATTTAAAAACAAGTAGTGAATACCCATTTTGTGAACCTGATAGCTCTAAATCTGACTAAGACGTCAAAGACTGGAACAAGACATACATTTTGAAAGTTCTAAAGTTATTAAAAATGAAAGCTGGCCAATAAAAATATTTAAATAAATTTTTTTTTATAAGGATACTTTTATTGATAAGGAATTGAAGTAAAATAATAACATCAAAAGATGTATGAATTTAAAATGAAATAATTCATGTATGCATTTTGAATTTACCAAACTCTGTGACAGATTATAATTAATTTTTAATCGGAATAATAATAGTGGAAATATTCACTTTAAGTGAAATAATAAAGCAAATTATTATATCTAATTTATAAATTACAAAATATTTTAAAAATATCATTTTTAAATAGAATTTTGTACACATAGAAGCATATTGTACTCATTTCTAAAGAGATAAATCATGCATGTAAATTTTATTTTGTTATCACTTCATTAAGAATTGGTTGAAAATCTTTCTGTTATATGTAAGAGAGAAATGTAATAAATATTTTTTACATCCCAGTCATCAATTAATATTTTTTTCATACATGTTACGCATTCATAGGCAGTGTCTTGTATTTTTTATTTCTTTTAAAAAAATTTTATTTTACTTACATCATTTTAGAAAAACGTATGTAATTTACGGTCTTAATATTTTGTAATCAACCTTCTATCGTAATATTATGAAATCTGCAACCATATCCATGTGAATAATCTATAATGTTTACATATAGTATATACGGATATATTTCCATTTTTATAAGTAATTTTTTAAGTTATTCAAAATTCATGACAGAATTCCTGAGATATCTTGATTGCTTATTTAAAATGTCACTCGTATTTACTTTTATTCGCATTATTCAAAATGTCATATAAAATTTCCTCTTTTTTATTATATATTTTTCGCATAATTTTCCAATATTCATCATTATTGACTTTTTTACTACTTTTAAAAACTACTTAATTTATTTAAATGAAAAATTTATAAAAATAATAAAAAAAAATTCATTACGAAATATAAATCATAAGTATTAAAGTAATCCATTTCAGAAAATGAAAATTTAAAATCTAAGCATAGCTGGAAACAGTTATTTTCATTTTATCACAGTTATATTTCTGATCAACTAAAGTAATAAATCTTTGGAGAAATACTAATTCTTTAATTAATTGAAAAAATAAGCACATAATTATTGGAATAATTTTACATATTTCCATATTTGTAAGCAATTTCTCAATGATTTTTTAATTTCAAATAAATTTAATTTTGAAATTTCGTCCTTTGATTATAAACTTTGAAGAAACCTTATCTCACAAAAAGATGGCAAACTTAACTTTTATTCTAAATAATTTGTATTAATAAAAACAACACTAGTTTCTGTATAGTATTAGTTTCAAACAAAATCTATTCATATTAAGACTCATCTAAATATGTCAATAGTTCACAGGAGACCATTTTAAATTTTAGTACCTTGACAAATTAGACCTCATTTCAAACGGTTATCTTAGACAGTGAAAGAAATCGAGAACTATATTATAACTATATAAATTTGTGTTTAACAAATAAAAGAAAAACCATGCTTCACTTTAAATACTCATTCAGTATTAAAACAGAAGAAAAAAGAAATGCGTCCTGTTTTAGCGTATCACCCAATTAACAAAATATCTTGGCCATATATTAGATAATCCCGGCATGATCTTGATACTGGGAGTTTAGACTAGATCAATCTTGGATATTCTACAATTTTTATTTCAATCTTGGCAAACCAGATAAATCCAAACTTGCTGTCTATATTGGACCAATCGTTTCAGCAAGATAGGACCAACAGTGGCTATTAAAACAGACCCAGCTTGGCTATAAAAATTGATACAATCTAGACAGACAAGATAAGATTAATCTTAGCTACTCTTATAGGTTTATCTACATTATATGTAACTCATGTTTATAATATAGGGTCTTATTTGGAATTATTAAAATAAAATCAAGCTCTTTTAAATAATTGCATTAAATGCACAATTTTTTTCGCTTAAAACTGTATAGTTGAATTTTATATAAATAAAATAATGGTCCTGCTTAAAATTTAATATTTTGCATTCCACATTGAAAAGTAAACACAAGTGGTAAATTTTGATCATTTTAAAATCATTGTATTTTTGGAAGACTAGGTGAATAATAATTTCCACATAAGTAGTTTAGATAGAAGAATCAAGACATGTAATTTCAGCAATACTTACTTGATAAAAGTAAATTCTGCGAAAATTATTAAAAAATTATTATAGATTAAATATTTATGTTTTCTAAATTATAAATAATAATTTATTAGGCCAATTTTTTTTAAAAAATTTTAAAATATTCAGTTTTTAAGAATAAGATTTATATAATTTCTGGAGTACAGAGAATTAAGTAACAGCTAAAGTCGTGTATATAGAAAATACATGAATAATATAAATAATATTAAGATGAAAAATGCAAATAACATCCGATTTAATAAGTACTTTTTTCCATTGCGACGCCAAATCTTCATAAAAATTTTTAGTTTTGAACAATTTTTGTTCAATGAATTGCTTTTTAATCTTATTTATCAATCAGTATTAATTTTTTATTCATTATTTAGTTACAAAATTGCTATTATGCTATTCAATTTACTTATTATATGAATATTACACTTGATTATATATTTAAAACAATACGTATTGGATAGGGACTGAGAGAATTAGTATATATAAATAATGCATTAAGGATTTATACAAGTTACAGGATCGTTATCAAAAACTACTTCTATAATTCCATGTACCTGCAATAAAGATGATGCCATGTTTATAGCCAAGATACAACTACTTGCACATGGATTGTAGTTTACAGATTTGAGCTTGCTTTTTATTTTGCATCAGAGGCCTGTCTTTTTGGGTTTTCACCGCATATATACCACAAATACAATTCTAGATAATGACAAGCCATACCTCGAATGTTTTTGCTTGAAATTTTTTTCATTTTACCCATTCTAAAGTACAGTGAAACGTGGTAAATTATAAGAAACCTACTCTTTGAATAAATGTATAATGAAAATTAATATGCAAATAAATTCATGCAAGTATAGTAGCATTGAACTTAAGAATACCTTCATAGTTAATATAAACATGTTGAACAACTACTTTATTACACATAATTCTTAATAAAAAAATATAGAATGTTCAAATCATGTTCAATAAAATAAAAAAGTTACTATGACCCATAACTTATTAACAATATAAATGAGCTACAGTTTTTGTTAAAATTTTGTTTTAATATTTTTATATTTCACAAAAGTATTTAGTAAGTAATTTTGCAATTAGTAGACAAACAATTAAGAATATAAGTCTTAATTAGAATAAGTAAATTCTTTACAAACAAAAAGCTACTTAACAACATAGAAATATAATTATCCATACTGAATTTAACTTGTTATACTATATTTTGTCAGAAGTTTGACTCTCCATATTGATCCAAACTCGGCATGCCCAAAATTGGGAGTAACTTGGCTGCCACTATAAAATCAATAATAGTATATTGGGGAAAACATGTCACCCACTATTTGCCCAATATTGGCTTATCTTGGCATTTCCTACATTGATGAAATCTTGGCCCTCATAATAGAATCAATCTTTGTATGTTCAATTTTGGGGAAAACTTAAGGCTCATTTTAGGTCTAATTTTAGGTTTTCTCGTGGCCAATTCTGCCAATATTTGTCCAAGATATTTTGCTATTTGGGTTGTTGATTGCGATAACGAATAAAACTTATGATTTATCCTCCTTCCAGAAGAACATGATCTTTGGCTTTCTCCCACGGCAATTCAGAAACTGTAAAATTGTGAGCAATACATCATCGACTATATTGAAAGTATATTCAGTCTGGTGTAAAGGAATTATTAACAATAGCATTGGAGAAAGTATTTTTCTCCAATTTTTATGACATTGGAGAAAGTATTTTTCTCCAATGTCATAAAAATTGCCATTTGTCATAAAAATTTCCCTTGAAGATCGAATAACATTCTATATATATATATATACATTATTAAGCAAAGTGACGAATGAATCAGCGGAAATTCTCATATTTGTTTCTTTTACTTCCATAGAAACTCGTTTTATACAGATCTCTCGAACATTTATGGAGAGATTAGAGATAATCAAAATAATGTAATTCAATTTTGTTTAAGTATAAAGGTACGATATACAATCAAATAAAACTTTTTCGAACTTATACGAGTAAAATTTTAATTTGATCGTATATCGTACCCCTATACTTATTCAAAAATAACTAAACATTTATTTTTTAATAAAATAAAAAAACTCTTTTTCATCTAACGATATTTTTTGTTTACATTTTGAATTAAGTATAATTTATTATATATAGTGGCATCTAGCATAAATACATTAAAACTTTATCCTTAAGCATTTTCCATTCATGAAAATTATTACATAAGTAATTAATAATGGCGCCATCTATCGACTTTTAATGATTTTATAGTATCAGTAATTGAAAAACTGCGGTGGAAATATTACTTGTCAACATAATGACAAATTAAAATTATTCATTCATATTATTTGAAAATATTTTAATCTTAATTTTTTCACAAATATTCAGTAAAAATAATATGATTACAAAATAAATAATTTATTTTTAAGTAAACTTTATTTCGAAGAATTACTAAAATTATTTAAATAATATGAAATCCTCCATGTACATAAAGAGCAAAATAACATTGGTTTAAAATGTACTATTAAAAAATTACTTATGTGTTTAAAAAATCAGTGTTCATCAATAAAATCAGAATGCAAAAGGACAAATAACAAAAGATTTAGATGAATTACAAATATAAATTTTGCACAATGGTATTTTAAAAGTAAAAAATTGAGCTTTTGTGAGGAATTATATGTTTCTTTTCAAATCTTTGCTTTAAAAATCAATAATTGCATAAAACTATTGCTTTCACCAGAACTCTTACAAATTATTTTCATAAAAATTTGCATTACTGTAACTGTTATATTTTAACTGATGCTAAAGTAAATGTAGTTTATGAAAAATAAAAGAATTTTTACTGACAAAACTTGTTTTATAAGCACACATATTTCTAGTTAAAATTTCAATATTCCGAGAGAGAGAGAAAAAAAGGTAACTATTTAAATTCTCCATTAAATAATAGAAAATTTAGACTACTAAAAAGGCATTTTCAGAAACTAAATGCATTTTTGACATATAAATTATCAGTTCAAACCATTAAAGGAAAGTTACACATAGGACAAGTGGCATTGTTATAATTCCACTGAGAATATAATGTTATTTTTAAAGTTTTCGTCAATTACAAAAAAACTATTCAATTAAATTACGGAATTCCAAGCACGCATTAGAAAGAACTTATTATTATTACAAAACTTAATCAAGTGCTGTTACAGAAGTAATGATAAGAAAAAGAATTCTAATCATTTGTATATTGAAAATAAATATGAATGGTTAAAGGGAAGACCTCTCTTAGAGTGGTTTACAGTTATAAGAAAAGAGTACTCTCATTCTCATTCATTTATATATATATATATATATATATATATATATATATATATATATATATATATATATATATATATATATTTACAATTGTTGATCTTAGATAACATCTTTAAAAGGGAAAAAAAGCCACACATATGTGCCATTGAAACGGATTGACAGAGTTCTAGATCTGTGTATATCAATGTATAATAAACTTTAAGTTAAGTTTAAATCAACGTTAATTACAATTTAAGTTAAACGTTGTAACCAAAATTTCGAAAAGAAACATAACAAATCAGTCAGAGAACAATATTCAGGCATAAATATCATTTTATTCAACAATACCATTTTCAAATGTTTCAGTATGTTACTTAAATAAATATGTTAAATTATTCGTAATTCTTATATTTGTAAGAAAGAGAATTCAAACTGCTCACAATAGGTGATCAAGTAAATCTGAAAAGGGCTTATATACATAAAAAAAAAATTAACGATCTTCGCCTTTCTGTCACGGACCCTTTAATTACGGAGAAAGCAATCGAATAAGTTACTCTGGACAACTCTAGTCTTTTTCGCAAATTTTAGAGCATATTTAGGAAGAGGATGCATTACTTAATAACAGGCATTTACATTATTTGTTTGGAAAATCTTTGTTTCTTTCGGCAATCAAATAAAGGCACAAACATCTATGTTTACAATTAATATAAAGAACATATTTTAAATAATTTTTTTAATAATCAATGATGTCATATAAAAAGCTCATAAACTCAAAGTTCTGATAATAATTTGTTTTATTTTAATTTGCGTAACATTTTTGATAACGTTCTTTATAATTGTAATAGTTTTATGTGAAAACATAAATCAAAATTATTCCAGGTATGGTAATGACAGGTGTGTTGTTGCACCTGTAGACATGTCTCAATCGTATCAAGTTTTTAATAAGACATTTGCAAATACTGACAAACATATAACATAAAGTCTGCATTTTAAATGTACATCTAGTTACTAATTGAGTTTGTCGTTTTTACGTTAATATATTTTTACCTTTAGCCTATTTATTATCGCATAAATTAGTAAGTATATAAGTGTGCGTACCTGTACATTTTTAATAAAATATTTTTTCTGTACAAATGCATTTTTGGTTCGGGTGCCAGTAAGTAAAAAATATGATTTCAAAGCGTTACTTAAACTTGCTAGAGATTTTATTATGTGTAGTTTGTATATATTATGATTAAATAATTTACTATTTAAATTCATGGTTATTTATTAGTTTTGTAAATAATTTATGCCAAATTTTTTCCCTTCAGTTTTAAAGTTCTTAAATCATTTAATTTTATATGCTTTTATCACACAATTTATTAATTTGTTTAACTTTAAATTTTAGTTATTTGGTAACTAGGTATGAAAATCCAAACTAAGTATTTGATAAAAATGAACACTGAAGCGAATTTTAAAGCTACAATTCCATTAACACAACATATTTTTTTAGACATTCTTTTCATATCAAATGTTGTAAGCCATGGTGAATTCGGAAGTTTCCATATCCCTTTTTAGATATCAATGAATTATCTTCCAACCCACTTTGTAAATCGAAAAGTTTTTTATAAATTTCTATAAAGATATTTTTAAATACAGTACATCTAGTTTGTTTACATAAAGTTACATTTTTTTCATGCTCTATCTAGGTCTTTTAATGTCAATCAAGATATCTTCCAAAAATTTATGGTTCATTATTTTCATCGTTCATTGCTCTGCTATTACTGATGAAGAAATAGATGAATACTTATATCCTGATTATGACCAAGGTATGAAGTTAATTATGCACTAACAATTGTGAAATAATGTGCCATTTTTCATATTAATGATACTGATGATTTATATACTTACTGATGAAGAAGTACATGAACAATTGCATATTAGTTCCGATCACAGTATGGAGATTAGTATGTAATATCCGCAGCTAAATACGACATCATTTAGCCTTTTCTTTTTATCATATTACTTCTGTTTTTCAGATTGCGTTATTTTTTTATTAATACGCAATCGACTAAAAATCTAACATTAAAATTTTAAAAGTTATCAATGTAAATCTATGGTAATTTAAAAATAAATAATCAGAGAAAATTAGTAATTTTTAAGTAATTTTAAAATTTTATTTACAAAGGTGTCTTTATGATATTAATATATATCACAAAAGTGCCAATAAGTTAAATTAATTTTACAATTTATGTGTGTACGAAACTTTACATCAAATACACATATATTTAATATGGTGAAGAAATAGCTGTTAAAATTCCTAGATATTTGAAATATTTAATGTTTTTAATTCCTTTTAAAGTATTATACGAATAGTGTAATTTAAGTTGTATCTTAAATCTTTGTAATCTTAAAGTCTTGATTTAAATTATAATAAATAAATGAGATATGAACATAGTATTTTTTGTATACTGTATATAAACTCCTTTTTGTAATTAAAGTTTTTTAATCACAAAATATAAAAAATGTTTAGTACATATTAATGTTCTTAAGTTTTCCACTTAAACTTAAGAAATTTGAAATGCTTTTGAAAATTTTAAAAATGTAGAGTAAAATCATACATATCAAGTTGAACTACCTACCATTGCAAACAAATTTGGACATGCAAATGATCATAACTACAAAACAAAATTCATCTAAAATAAAATATGTTTTACATGAAAATCGTTTTCTCCCGTATTTAAACATATCAGAATTCAATAAAAAAGCATAGAAACGAACATTTGAAGGGATTTGAAATTAGGAATTGTAATTAGTATTTTCTAATCCATTAATAAGAAGTCAATTTGATTCGATAGAAACTAGAAACATTAATACGAACAATTAGCAGACTTGAAATAAGTCTGTTGTATAATCTATTTTTATGAGAGTGAACATTTTTATCGTGAAATCTCCAAGGAAAGACACGTAATGTATCAATAATAAGGACTAAAGAGCTGTATAACGAGTTATGAAATAAAACACCAGTTTGATATGTGCCAAATTAAGTGACGACATCATATAATGGCAAATATCTCCATGACAGATGTGAAAAATGTAGATTTCTTGCCAAGCAAGCACAATATTAAAACACTTTTGTTGGTAATTTTTTGCTTCAGCTGCTCATCAATGTGTATATATCCAAATATTTGTTTGTTGTATTTGGACACAAATGTTTTTTTTAACAATAAATTACATATCCTTATGTATCAGCTTATATATTTGTAATATTATTTCTATGTTTATCAAATAATATAGACAGTTATTTCTTTATTTATACTTTTCAACTTAATTGAATTTCTTCAAAACTTCTAAAAAAGTACTTTATATTTTTAAAATGGGATTCTTTTTTCTAAAAAGGAAAAGTAATTTTATATTACTGTTAAGTATTTTAAACATTGCATAATTCCAAAGGAATCAGACAGTTAAAAATTTATTTCTGTAGTTTATTATGGTTAGTTAATATGTTTATCAACTTAGATAATCATAGATCCAGAATTACTTAGAAAAAAAAAATTACAAAAATTTATAACATTTTTCGGAGCTAACAAAAATTTTAATTTTAAGCACGAAAAGAGATTCTAACTATGTGGTTACAGTAATTTTTAAGCAGGAATAATGCTCGCTCTTTTAACATCCTTGCATTTTCAAAATTGTTTTGCAAGTAGTGAATCATTTTTTAAGCAATACTGACTTAACAAAACTTTGTTTCTCAGATAAATTTCTCTCTTAAAAAGAAATATTTTTAAGGGCATAACAAATTTCAGCTACTTAGAGACTTATGAGTTCCATTTTCAGATAAAATGTTTTAAACTTGCTTTCAATGTATTATAGTAACATTTTTGTGAGCAAAAATCATCTTTTTAAAGTGAAAACTCAAATTTTTTCATAAAATATATAAATCCCTTCCTTAGCATTGGTGATAATAATTAATTCTTCAATAGGTTTTCAAACAACGATGTCATTCCTAACAGGCAATGATCGAAACCTTAACTCAATGAAGCGCATATCAACCAATTATTAGTTAAAAAGAAAATACAATTGATCAAAGTGTATTTGATTGCTTGTAAGCTTAACATGAAATTGATGAGAATGTATTTCCAACAATAGATTCATGTTTTATAGTTCTAGAATTAAAGATTAACAGCCGTTTTATTTTTAGAATATTTTTCCACAAAATGCTTCGGAGATTTAGGATGTTTTTACAATGGACCACCATGGCACGATCCAGTTGCTCGGCCAGTGTCCCTGAATCCTTCAGATGATACAAATGCAGAGCTTTATCTGTACACGCCTTATAATCCAAAGAAACAATACATTCTAGAGCCATCAACAGAGTCGCTCAAAAATTCAAAACTTGACTCAAAATATCCTCTTATAATTATTATCCATGGTGCATTACAAAATGATTTATCTGATTTTATAGTAAGTTGAATATTAATATTCTTGTTTTTCAAAATATTATCTGTTTAATTAATATCTATTTAATAATACATAACTGTTCTTTTACATATTAAGAATGTAGTTTCATGAACTTTAACATAATATAGATTCCTTTTTGAATTCGAAAAGAGATAAATTAAATTTTCTTTCTTTTTACCAAATAAATCCGAAGAACTATATTGATTCTTAAAAACAATAAATGTTCAAAATTTTTCCATTTATTAGTGCAGGGTTTTATAAATTTAACCAATGTTGATTTGATATTAAAGGCATGTTATAAGTATTCATGAGGTCTATAAATTTTAATTGCAAAATAATATACTTTTGTAATTATCATAAACTGAAAATAAATACATGACAATTTAAAAACATTTTCTATAAATATTTGGAAATTTCTCACATATTGCTTTCGAAATCTGCAATATAATGTCTGTTAACGAATATTGCAAAATGATATAGATTATAAAATCAACCATTTCTATATTCAAGACATTATACAAGTGTGTTATCTTTTAATATTTCTTACAGATTCTTAAGAAATCGTAATAAATATGATTATTATGAAAGATATTAAAATTTAGATAATTTATATATATTTCATAATTTTTCATGAACATTTCCATAAATTTTTCTAAACTCTGATTTTTTTAATTTAAAATTATAATCGAAGAAGAGTTTTCCAAACTTGAAACATTTTTCCTATTCATAGAATAAACCAACAATAATCATTAAAAACTAAAGATTCTTGACATTTTAAAGCAATTTGTGTAAATGTATAACTAAATTTGAAAATTTGTAGTATTGTATTTTTATCTGCAAAATTTGTCACCACTCAAGTATATAAAGGAATACTCCAAAATAACTAAGAATATGTATCGCCGAGTATTGCTGATTAAATTTTTTCTAAACAAAAAACTACGCTATGTAATTAAATATAGGTAAAACTGATTGGTAGTTATGTATGAAAAATTAAATAGTTAAAATGCTTTCTTGGTATAAAATCTTCAGAAAAAAGTATACAAGTACAATAAAAAAAATTAAATAAAAGTAACAATAAAATAATTGAATAATACTTCATATTCATTCCTAGTTATTTCTAATCTTAGGATATGAAAGATGCGTTACTAAGTGAAGGGAATTACAATGTAATTATTGTTAACTGGACATGTAGTGCTGGTCCAACTATCTTTGAAGGTCTTGGAAATGGAAGACTTGTCGCCGCTATGATTGCCAAACAGATAAAATTCTTAATGGTAAGAGCATAACACTTCAGAATTTGTTAGTGTGTGTCTGCATTGAATATTCGTTTCCTTAATTGTCATGTGACTTTACCTTTCTTATTAGATTCTTACGAAAAGTGAAATTCATTTCTTAGTTTTCCGAAGAAAGAGTGAAGTTACCGAGAAATTGATAACTTCTATAACGAGGTGTTCAATAGTTGCTTCAAAAGATAATTCTTCATTGTTTATCCAATTCAAAAGATATTTAGATCGAATTTTCTGATCAACTTAACTCATATAAATTGCTCTTAGTCTAAGTTTCAACGCCACCAAAAGAGTTAACAAAAATAAAACATGTTTTTAGAAAAGGATTAAATATATTAGAAAAGAAAAAAAGAAGTCTTGCCGTAAAATTTTACTCGATTTGATTTAAAAAAAAGAAATTTTAATACTCGTATTAATTCGAAGCATTAAATATGTTTTCAAAAACTGTTAACTGATATGGAATGAAGTGGCGTTAGTAGTAAAAAATTAAATAAAAACCATTGTGCAATTAAAGATACTTTAAAGATTTTAAGGAAATACTTCACATATGTTTGTATCAACTTTAAAAATTTTACAACGCTTATATAATATTGATGGACTACTAAAGAATCCAGAACAGAGATAAAAATGATTGCATAATGCACTTTCATACATCTTGATAGATTCAAATGATATTAAACACGTATTTCCTTTAATATGTCTTAGGATTAGTAATTCCCTAATAGTCATTTGCACAAAGTCAGATACATATTCATTATAAGTATGCGTGCTTTGAATTTTAGACTGAAATTTAGCACTCAGAAAAATATGTATTCTTTTTAGAAGATATGAAATAATAAAATAGAGAATATGTTTTGTAGTTTTATAGACTCTGAATGACTATAATAAGGCATTGCATACCTCAGAAAATAAATTCTTCAAAGTGATTCGAAATGAATCAAAGACTCGCCCTTACAGTGAATGGGATACTCACCAATAAGTTAAATTGAACACTCACCAGTGGGTGTGTGAATCTCACTTACAAATTTAAAGAAATTAATATTATGGTAATATTGGGATAATACAGTGATGTGTTTAACAAATCAATGGCATTTCAACAAAGAATCTTAATATTCATAGTTTGATACGAAACTTTTCTGTTCAAATTCTTTGGTAACTGAAGTTTTTATACATATTTGATAATGTCTAGCGAACTTTTGAGTTTATTGTTCTTTGCCTCTGTCTTCTGTATGCGATTTCATTTATGAAGGTGGGAACTCTTATAGTCAGGTTTGATATAGAAAATTTTTCTGCATACATTTCTGTGGGGAAAATGCTTGAGAGTTTTTATGGTTATCTGCTAAAACATATAAATACAATCCTCTACCAAGGAATGTACTCTTCTTGGTATGCAATAGAAGATTACATTGTTTCGTAGAAATAGTAGGTATTTCTGATCCCATGTAGTACTTGCAGAAAGTTGAACATCAAAAGCATAGGTTTGAGGCCAGGTCAGAAACATCGGGTTTGAAGTTAGATCTTAAAAACGTCTCTAATCTAGAGAGTTAATGCATCAGCATACTTCCCTGTACCTATCCTAGAGTTTGACTCTACCATATATAGAGGTCTGATATGAAAGTCATGATATTTAAACTGCCCTTTGAATGATATAAGAATTATTTGAAAATATTGTTTCATGAAGCGAGCAACATCCCAAAGCCTCATCAACTGTGCAGACAATAAGAAAATAATAACATTCTGATACTCGTTTGTACTTCTAAACAGCAACAATTCCAATGGTAGCATAATGCGTCTTCTTTCGGGTGCTTTCGATTCTTCTCTTTTATTATATATCTATTTCGTGTGCTAGGCCGAGATATCAAAAGTTTTCTTGTCTTCATATCTAAATCCATTGAAAATAATTAAGAAAACCATACCTAATCAATAAACAGTAGGGATTTTCGAGCCACATATTATTTATGATTATTGTTATTAAATATTTTACAGTTCAAATTTAATAATAAAATATAATCTACACTCATAGACAAAGAAAATTGTTGTATCCGATATAATGTTCTAGATTTGAGGTTGAATAAATTCTGTGACTTGATTGGCATTTCTTTACTCAATTTAGCAACGATGTTGTTTCTTGGATCCAATATAGTGAATTACTATTTCAGTATATTTGTATCATAGTCTTAATAATTTCTAAATAAATTCAGAAATTTCAGTTGATTTGAGTTCAGTATACTTATTCAATATATTTACATTATTAATTAAAGTTTACAATTATTTCTATCACAATTTTATCAATTTCTAATAAATTCAGAAATGTTGAAGGTTTCTTCATGATTTTTCTGTAAGTTGCATCTTGTTTTCTTAAGTCATATTTTACATCAACGAATTTATGTAATTTCAGGATGAATCAAATTTACAGTCAAGTGATGTGCATATAATCGGACACAGTTTAGGAGCTCATTTGGCTGGATGGGTTGGTGAAAGAATAAAAAAATTAGGAAGGATTTCGGGTAAACAATATAAAATTCATTACTATTCAAGAAAAGTAATATATATATACATATATATAGTTTAACTGAATTACTTAATTAATATAATACTATTTTTAAGTAAGTTTGTGAAACCTTACTTGAAATGGTAGTCAAACTGAAATATCATCAAATACTATTAGAACTTTTTTTATTAAATTATTAGTATTTTCAATGCTGCAGATCGAATTTCTGGTAATAGTCGTATTTAAATAATAGTGGCATCACTGGAAAGTATTTTTTACACATTATTATCCAACCATAATATATTATGGCAATATATAATATCTTTTAAATTATCCATATTTTTTCGCTGTGATAAAATCCTATCTAAAGAGGATAGAAAATTAAAATGTGTGTGATCATGTAATTCTTGATTGAATTCTACAAAGAAGGAATGCCATAGGTTATAACGTATTGCGTTTATATGTGATGAAATATTAGAATCATTATTATTTATTGTAAAAACTAAATTAACTTAAAAGGAAGTGAAATTATCACATTATTGAATATATTTCATTTCTTGGTCCACAAATTTACATTTGTTGCTAGAGCAATATGTTTCTGAAGTTAACTGCCTCTAGAACCATGTAATTTTCAATATGTTTAAAACCGTAAGCTGGGTCTTATTGATCCCAATTAATAAAAACCCATGTTGTTATATTAAAAGTAAGCTGCATTTATTTGGCAATGAAGTTTATTCAGTTTTAAGCTTAAATACTTATAATATGTGACAAAAAATAGCATGGAATTACAATACGGAATATTTTATACAGTTAGTAAAATAAACAGACTTCTTTAATAGAAATAATCAGTTTCTTGCAAGTGAAGGTTTCCTAAACAGTTCACACTCAATTGAGGCAACTTCCTTTTTTATATATTTTGTGCACTTTTCACATATTGGTATTTTATTGTCAGAACAAGGATCTGCAGTTTTGTGTTTATATTTAAAAGTTTTGCAATGGACTTTTTGTATCCGCTTTGGACTGTTGTATCTGGCTTGTACATTTGTACATTATTTTGTGAATATACGCACTATGCAACTCTTTAATGAGTTGTTATATTCTCTCTTCGTATATATTATATATATATATATATATATATATATATATATATATATATATATATATAAATGTTATATTTAACGCAAAATGATATATTCAGGGAGAAATAGGTTTTCAGGACATTCCTCCTCTTTATTTTACTCAATCTGAGCACGTATTTACTATCAACATCGGTGGACAAGCCAGAACTTGATACCAAATTTAACTGGTTTACTTGGTATATATTGCGTGAAACGACATCTGGTTTTAGACGGAAACATCTGTTCATCAACATTTATATATGGTTTTGCTTTTTAGCAAGTTATTAATTTCAATAATTTTCTGAATTAATTTTTCTGAGAAATAAAATAGTATTTATCTGTTTGAAAGCGCTCTAATCAAGAAGTTTTTTTTTGTTGAATAGCAGAAATTTCATAAGTTCTCTGAATCTATCTCTTGCCACAGTGTCACTGAAAAAGATGGACACCAAACTACAGACCACAGACTATTGAGCTCTAAATTATCTGCACCGTACGTACTTCCTGCATACAAAATTGATATAAAAGCATCTAGTTCCTCTAAAATTGTTGATCGTTCATTTTTTCCAGATTGCCGGTGAACTTCTTCATCTGTACAATTTTTGATATGACGAAGTATAGTCTTATCTATAAGTAAAATATACAGACTTCAGTATCTCCATGAATTAATTTGCATAGTCATTTTCAATATTTCGCTTTGCATTACTGGTTCGACCATTCTTTTTTTTAAACATTATTTTAAGCAATTTTTCGATACATAGAAATTTCAGAGGTAATGCTTTCTAAACAGTCTTCCATCACTTGTAACAAAAGTTCCAGAATTCATTGCATTTAAATTTGAATCTGATAACTTTTTACGTTTATTTATGCATTGTTTTTTCTTCTCTGAAGTGACTGGCTTTTCTGTTAGTACATTGTACAGGAAAATTAGATACGGTTCCTTCATTTTAGGTAATATATTCTTTTTTCTGGAGGCACATTTTCATCATCACTGAAAACAAATTTATCAATATCGTTTTCGGATTAATTTTCCGACAATTGTCACATCACTAATTAATTTACACATTTTTTTCCAGCCATTTTTTCCTAAGATTAATTTTATCTTACGTGTAAACAAGGTTGCAAGGTGGCAGAAATTGAACAGAATGGTACACTCAAACTATCTCCAACGGAATGTGAACAACCAGTTGTGCAGTCATAAAGAACAGGATGTGCGCCCGTTGACTACTGCATTAACTATGATATTATTACATCATATTTCATTTAATAGGCCAAAATAAAAAAATTATGGTTAAAAATTTCTCATATACGCACCGACATTTTTCCTATACGGAATGAAAGTGGGAGGGAAAAGGGGGTCTGCGACACTGGCTACTACTACTACAACAAAATTCTTAGATGCGTTCTTCTGTGATCAGTAACAATCTACTGGCCCAAAATTATTTTTCTGCTTATGTCTAGAAAATGGAAAGAGGACAAAAAAAAGCATTTCGAATTCTAAGAAACGTTGAATTGCAAATTTAGTAATTGTGATTATAATGATGTCAAAATGACCCAATCCACGGTTTTGGTATAAGCATTTAACGCATCATAGTTTCGCAGATTATTATTGATATAAAAAGTAAGAAAAGTCAAGAATTTTTTTCAATTCCATTAGTTACTTATTGAGAAAATCGGAAACAAAATTTCTTTTGGGTCAAAATAACCCCATCTGCTGTTCTAGAATTAAAATAATGTAATTTTAGTAGTATATCTATTTACAACAATATTCACTAATTCATACTTTAATTATTATACATGAAAGACTAAATTTCTTTATGCTTGAAATTCCTCTGACAATATTATTTATTCGCTTTTGCACACTTTATAAAAATATGAAACATTAACCTAAATTATATATATTATAAGACTAAACTAAATTCAGTAGCACGACAGTTCAATGGAGAAGGATCTAAAGTCCTGTATCTGTTTTTCTGACCGAGGATGATAGACTGCGAAGTATACGTCGCAATTAGGTGGTCAGCCTAACGCGAAATCTAAAATGTTTAGTTCCCGAGAAAGATTGCTACTCAGTTTTATCGACCCATAGAAGGGATGGAAAGCTAAGCAAATCTTGCCCAATCAGAAAACATAGTCTCGGACCTTTGCATTGAGAACACGAAACACCTTGAATCATTATAAGAAGCTTCAATCATTATAAGAAGCTTCAATCATTATAAGAAGGATGAATAAAGAAGTTTAAACTTTTTACTAGCAATATATTAAGAAATAGTAAAAATATAATATGGAATCTTTCTTAAATTTAACTGTGATTAGAAATTTTAGATAATATACTTGGTATAGAGTATTATGAATATGACAGTATCTAATTTAAAAGGCTTTCTTAATAAGTGCATAAATAATCAGAAAATTGTTCTAATAAATTCAAAGATACCAAAACTGTTTTCTGGAAGAAAGTTTAGAAATTACAATCACGCTTATAATTGTTACTTTGTAAATAAGTCATTGTTGCAATATGTAATTGTTATTTTGTAAATATTTAAGATTTCATTCATGAGAATCAAATGATTTTCTAAAATAACTATTACATAGCGTTAACAATACGTGGAATCAATTTATAAACATAGTAAATACATCAAAGATGATTATTTGATGCTTAAAATATTTTTGAAAGACAAATGATGGCACTATTAAAATAAGTATATCCCAAATCTTTGTTCAATTTTCCAGTAAAATAGTAAATAAATAAACAATTTTACTTCAAAATTTATAATTCCTTCGAGACTTTTCTCGGCTATTATGTAGTAGTCATACAGTAACATAATTCACCAATAATTTAAAATTTATTTCGAATTAAAATAATTCTTGGATAAATGAATAGTTGTTTTGTGGTTATTGTTTATTTAAACTTTAAAAATGAATATAACATTAATCCAAAATGAGATAGATCTGGCAAATTTTTTTGTGTGGGCCAATAAGGATTTTAAAAACATTATCATGATAAATTTGTATTTCATAAAATGCATATTTTGTAAATAATAAAGAAAAAAATAATTTATCGAAAATGAAAACATTTTTTTTTTCTAATGGCAGGCACCCTAGAATAAGTAAGTACATTAGCCCATTCGCCGCAACAAGGCCGGAAACTGCTACTCATTTCATCGTTTCCCGGTGGCGTCTGTGAACCAAGTCACGGAGGTACGAGTAGCATCTCCCACGACACACCACCACAAACCTGTTTATAGGGTGGGCAACATTCATCCATCATCTGAGGAAAGGACAAGAAACACAGAGAGAGAGAGAGAAAGTACATCCTTGCCCGAGCCGGGATTCAAACACAGGTCCTGCCCATCCGTAGTCAATTACGCTAACCACTAGACAGGTTATGCGGCCGAAAATGAAAACAACAAATATAAAATCTATAAATAATTTAAAATGACTTATTTATTAATAATCATAATTTTAAAATAAATAAATAAACAGTGTACGTATGGGGCTTTCTGATAGATGTGATAATTTTTTGAGGTTATAAATTTTAACTTTCATGTGCCATACAAAAAAAAATTTAAATGATAGTTTAATTTTAGCATTTTAAATAGTTTAATGAATATTTTAATATTTAGATAATGATAAGAATTTGTTGGTATGAAAATTTGAATAATATATGCTTTTACTGTATTCAAAGAATTCAGTTTTAAAGCAATTGACTTACAAAATTTGAGAATAATTGAACTCAGTTATTAACAGGAATGAAATTGTATTACTATACAGTTATTAACAGGAATGAAATTGTAGCTCTTTTATCTTTCCCTTTAAAAAGGAGTAGACCCCGCTGGGCTCAGTATGCGTGACGCTCCTCCTTCAGTAATATTAGACACATCGGACGCCGTTTTCGTGGACGTTTTGCATGCCAATGGAGGACGGAACGCAAGAGAAGGTAAATTAGAATTAATTTTTTTACAATACTAGAGTAATTCGCATGTATATATAAATATTCATGAAATTAAAATATTAATCATTTTTTTTTCCTTAAAATTCAATAAAAACTATTTTCTGTAATTTCCTATCATTTGAGAAATTTTAAGCAATTATAGGATTTACTAATTCTGCTTAAAGGCAATATCTATTGGGTAAATTTATTCAGATTTAGAAATGACTTCAACTAGATATAAGAATTCAAGGAATTGATTTTTTTATGCAGTATCATTAATAATGTGCACATTATTTATAATTATTAATTAAATATTGTATTTTCATTTTATTTAATATCA
This sequence comes from Latrodectus geometricus, assembly GCA_026290005.1. Lineage (NCBI taxonomy): Eukaryota > Metazoa > Arthropoda > Arachnida > Araneae > Theridiidae > Latrodectus > Latrodectus geometricus. The sequence goes on along the minus strand of JAPDSC010076886.1, from coordinate 42,880 downwards.
TTCTACATATTTAGGAAAGATATAGATTTTAGTTACAGTAGCTTTTCTCAGAACTAGAAAAGAGAATGCCTGAAACATTTTTATTTATCCTGTTGGAATAAGATTCCTGTCGAAAAATCACGATGAGATATCTTTTTCATATCTAAGTGAAGCAACTTAAGTAATAAGCAAAGATATTTTCTAGGCATCATCACTTTTATGGAGGTGATGAAGAAACAAAAGAGTGAGATAAAATCCGGTAGGAAACTGAATAATCAGGATATTATACAGGAAAACTACAGACATACAAATCAATCAATAGAAATTTCAAAATTGCTAATATATCAAAATTTCGACAATCGTAGTCCTCTTGATTTTATTACAGTTTGCTTTGCGTATATTCATAGAAAAGACATTCAAAGTTCGTAGTTTCAAGATGCATTATTAGACCTGTATTAACGATATTTGCAATATCAGTATGAAATGGCAGTTATTTATACTGATTATCATGTATATAAAGAATTATCTGGCTAAAAACCTATTAATGTTTTTAATTATTCAAATGTGTAAATTTTTCCCATATTAATAAATTATCACTTTATTAATATGATCAATAAAGTTAAGCATGTATTCTTAATGACATCTCATTTCTGCATTATTGAACAGAATACTTTTCAGTCCTCTCTAGACGACATATATTAAAAGATTTAAATCCGAAGATTATTATTTAATATAATGACTAAAAAGTTGAATTTTTAAAGTAAGTTCCTTATTTCATGCACTATTTATATAATAGTACATTAGCAATTTCTAAACTTTATTGCTAATTGTTGTTTACTTTACAATACAGTTGAATATCACGCATACATTCAGATATCACTGACGTACTAATAATTTTGCTAATCCATTTACATTGGCAATAGTATTAATAATTTATTGATATCTATTATTTTTCTGTTTCTATTTTTGATATGCCCATATATGATATACTTGTGTCGAACGAATTTATCCTGAACAAAACCATAAACAATGAACAGAACTATTGAATATAGTTCCAAAATTGTCTGTTTTAACAGACTTACCTGCTTTTTTTTACTTTATCTTCTGTTGCAGGAAATCCAAATCATATCATTGAAAAAAATTCTTAAACATTTTTTAATTATTCTTATAATTTCAGGTTTTTAATATAAAGAAATGTTTTATGTTTATGAAGGAGGTTAGAACACTTCCCTTGTAGAATAATTTTAAGTATTTTTAATGTTCTTTAGATAAATGAACGTGCAAGAAACAAACAATAGTATATATTTTTGGAAAAAGAATTATCTTTCCTCAAGGATTATAATTCATCATAACAATGTCTGCTCTTCTTAGGAAATATCGCGAAAAAAACTACGAAACTTTTTGTATGAAAATAATCACCTCGCTAACATAAATACCAATCGGATGATTTATGTTGAGCAAATTCAGTTTGGTTTGGTTTTAAAATATAATTTGCGACCTTATAGAATGTTGTATAAATATGTCAGTGATAATTATATTGAAGGAAATATGATAAGTAGGTAATAAATTTATATTTTCTGTTTTATAATACATAAATAAAACTTATACAAATATATTTTTCAATCATTAAGTATCTTCCAACAGGATTAGCTTTTATAGAACCTATTGGTCATGTTGATTTTTATCCAAATGGTGGTCAGAAACAGCCCGGTTGCCCTTCTGACCAATCAGAGGAGAACTGTGAGTATATTTTATATATTTCACTCAAGTCAATAAGTCATTTCAAATTGGAATATCTTATTAGAATATTAATTAATGTTCTCTGTTTGCAAAAGAAGATATGTAATATAATTAGCTTATAAATAATATCATTCTTAAAATTTTATAAGTACTTTAAAAATACTTATTTATAGTCCCATCTTTTTTTTTTCTTCTTCTTCTTCTTTCATTGACATAAAATAAACTAAATGATAATACCCTATAAAATCACTTTTTCGGAATCACTATTATCAGGGATGCTTTTTGACTTAGAAACTGAAAACACTAAGTTGATTACCAGTTTTGTTTTTTGAAATTCCATTTAGAGATATCTAGATGGTTAATCTGAGTCAATCATTTTGTGACATTACCGCAATAAAAGAGCTAAAAATGTTAAATCACAGCTTTGCTTGGGAAATGCATTTCCATACTCATTAAATAAGTTCTTCAAAAGTGAAATATTTTATTTACTTAATTAAATGTATTTAAATTATTTATTTTCATTCGCAAATCCTTCTGTAAAGAATTTTTCTATAAGTTAATACATTATGTAGAATTTTATTTTTAAATGAAACACACACATACTATGAATATAATTTCTTTTTTTAAATAAATAAATATATATATATATATATATATATATATATA
>JAPDSC010076886.1:24040-40095 GCA_026290005.1 Latrodectus geometricus | reverse complement strand
ATTTTTTCGACCTACGTTACGGCCTACAAAACAAAGCCTAGAATATAGCCAAGTTAGATGTATTCACGCATATTTTGTGACTTATTACAGCTTAACTTTGTGATTTCTGTGCTTTTTAGTTTACCGTTTAAAATAAACTAATTTAGGTTAGAAAACTCATGCATTTTATGGAAATACTCATTTTCATCTCGACCTTGAAGCGAATTATTTCAAATCAAATTTTTGTTAAAATATTTTAAAAATGACAGTTTGGCATATAATTCTGCACGTTTTTCATATAACCGAGGAAAATTAATATTTTACAGATCACATTAATCTTTCAATGTTCGACTTAGGCATCTCTTTTTCCTTATATCTTTGAGGAGAATATTCTTATATCTTTAATTTATATATGTATGTTATTGCTACATGCATTTTTATATCTTATCTGAATGCCTTTTATATTTCTGGCATTTTAATGCATTTTTTTTTCTTTTTGCAGTTGAAGAATTTTTGTCTGCCTGCAGTCATATTCTAGCAGTAAAGCTTTACACAGCTACAATAAACACCACAAAATGCGACTATTTAGCTGTTCAGTGTAGTAATTGGAGTAAATTCGAAGAAGGAGATTGTCTTCCAAGTAATTTGAACACAAATTTCATGGGATTTCATGCCAGAAAAGATCCTAGAATTCCATATAATTCAAAATTTTTTTTAAAAACAAATAGTGAATACCCATTTTGTGAATCTGATAATTCTAAAATCTGACTAAGACGTCGAAGACTAGAACGAAACATCCATTTTGCAAGATCTATCTACTAACGAAAAAAGCTGGATAATAAATAAAATTAATTAAACTTTCATAAATATGGTATTTATATGGGAATTGAATTAAAATAAAATAATAACATCAAATAAATGTAGGAATTTCAGAATAAATACTTTATATATGCATTTTGAATTTACCAAACTCTGTGGCAGATTATGATTAGTTTTTATTAGGATAATAATAGTGTCAATATTTACTTTAGATGAAATAAGAAAGCAAATCCCTATATATAGTATACAAATTACAAAAATTTTAAAATATCACTTTTAACAGCATTTTATACCCATAGAAGCATATTGTACTCATTTATTTCTAAAAAGACAATCATACATAAATTTTTTTGAGTTATCACTTCATCAAGAATTGGTTAAACACTATTTTTATTAAATATGAGAAAGAAATGTTGACTGGAATGTAAATAATATTTACATCCCAGTCATCAATTCGTATTTTTTGTCATACATTTTGCACACACACATTCAAAAGCAGCGTCTCGTAACTTTTTTTAACAAATTTCTTAAAACAATATTTTTTACGTATATCATTTTAGAAATTCTTATGTAATTTATTGCCCCAATTTTTATAACATTCAAACTTTTATCATGATATTATGCGGTCTATAACCATAACCATGGGAATAGTTCTTAGTATAACAACCACTTAAAACATTCATTACAGCCCTGGAGAATATCGCTCTGCCTAAATTTTTTTATTAGCTTTAATTTGAAATTACTGTGACCTGTTTAATTTAAATACTGGATTTTACTGAGAATTGTATGAAAGGAAACTGTTAATTAAACCCCAATTCTTAAAAGTCCTATTTTATAAACTTTTTTGAAAATATAACATTTTATTTATGTATTTACTTAAATTGAAAACTTCTGAGGCTCATATATTGTAAATAAGTCGTAATGTGTAATGTATTTTGTACTGGATTCTGCACTTTATAGAAAAATGTACATACTATTATACAGAAAAGCATTCTATATTGAAATTGTTCTGAAGTTAATAGTTAATATTTCCCGTCTTATAAAATATATTTTCTTAAGTTATTCAAAATTCATAAAAAAACTGCAAGAGAAGCTCTGATTTTTTTTTTTTTTATTTTTTTTTTTTAATGTCACTTGGATCTGCTTTTGTTCACATTATTTCTTAATTTCTTTCATATAAAAATTCCTCTTTTTTATGAATTATTATACATTTCTCAAAAACATTTTAATATTGCACCCATTATAGGGTTATCATATCCAAGTCTTTTATTATTGATCCAAGCTATTTCGCTATTTTGTCATTTATTGCTGTAAGGATTAAAACTTATAATCTATCCTCCTTCCAAAAGAACATCGTCTTTGGCTTTCTCCCAATTGCAAAATTGTGAGCAGTACATTACCTCTGCATTGAAAGTACATCTATTCTTGTGTAAAGGTATTAAAAGGGGTATTGCAGAAAGTAATTTACATCATTTGTCCTAAAAATGTCACTCGAAAATAGAATAATATTCTATATTTATTTGATCAAGCGAAGTGGCAAATGAACCAAGGTAGATTCGAATATTGGTATCTTTACCTCCAAAGAACATTGATGTATACAGATCTCTGTAACACTTATGGGGATATTAGAGGTGATCATAATATTATTCAATTCTGAATAAGTACAAAGAGGTACGAGATATGATCAAATATTACAAGCTTTATTTAATCGTACATCACATACCATATACTTATTAAAAAATAACATAAATACCTTAAAACATTTTCCTTAACCATTATTCATTCCTGAAATTAATTAGATTTGTAGTTAATGGTGGCGCCATCTATTAACACTAAATGATTTTATAGTATCAGAAATTGAAAAGCTGTGGTGGAAATATTACTCGTCAACATAACGAAATAAAATAATTTAATTGTGTTATTCAAAAATATTTTTATCTTAATTTTCTCCTAAATATTCAGTAAAAATATGTTTACAAAATAAATAATTTGTTTTTAAATAAATGTGTTTCAAAGATTTACTAAAACAATTTAAGTAATATAAAATCCTCCATATACATAAAGAACACAATAACATTGGTTTAAAATGTATTATTAAAAAATTACATAAAAAGCAGATTATACATTAGTTATACATTAGTTTATACATTAGTTTAAAATGTATAAGTAAAATATTTTAATTCAAAGAAAATTGTTAAAATAAAGCTAAAATTTTTCTGAAGGAAAGGTATTGCATGTCGAATATTTATAGTGATTGAAATAATTGTATTCTTTATTGAATAAATTTTATGTTATTCCCTTCTTTTGTCGTTTCTAACTCAAAAAATAAAATATTTGATACAAAAATTCACTTTTATTAGACAGTTTTTTACTTACAAGTGATTTAATTTAGTTACTGGAATAAGCAAAAAGTAATGAAACTAATGGGTTTTTTAAAAGTTTCATACTGATGAATATTTTAAAAAGAGAACATAGACGATAAATCTCACGTAATTATTGATGTTGTTAAATGTTTTATCAAAACATTAAAAATTGAATGTTATATAAATGAGTTATTTGTAATTATCACCTTAATCAAATTTAATATTAAGCAGAATACGGAAAATATTTAAAAGTTGAATAGTACCCAAATTTGCTTACACACTTTTACCTACTACAACATCAGTTCTGAATATCTTTATATATTTTAAATAATTATTTAAAATTAAATTAACTCACACAGTTAAATTATTTAAAGGAATAAAATAAATGTTAAATTCTAATTTCTTAAATTTGATGAAAATTATGAATGCATTATTATTAATTGATATTGTCACAACAATTTGTATACTGATAGTACTGTTTCAATGATTACGTAGACTTAATTATTCTTTTGATTTTAGCTCTTTTCTATTTATTTAGCAATCTCTGAGTTTGTCATTAAGAAATGTGAAAATCTTCTCTACATTAACAAGGAAGTTAAATAGGATATTACAATTAATTATCAATTGTGTCATCAGTTGGATGCTAGATTCCATTAAAAATTTTACCGTACAGAAATATTTTCTTAAAATGTAATGATTAATTTCCATGAAAAGGTATTTACATACAATAAAAAGTATTTTAATAAAATTTTATGGCAATCAAAATTTTATATTTTTTTGTTTATTTTAAACATTATTATTTAATGGATTTATATTATGCATGGTTTAATTGTTATTCTTATTAAATAAAACTTGTCATGATAGTATTTAATTTTTCAGCTTATGAAAAGAATATATTTTTGCGTAATAATACTTTATTTAATTTTCGAAATTCTTGTTGACTGTACAATATTAAAGAAGAATTAAATTTCTGCTTATATAACAGCTTCATTATATATTGTTTTGAAAATAATAACTTTGCAAATTATTAAAAAATTTATTACTACTTAAAAAATTAAAATTTAATGAGCTATTCAAAAGTTAAAAAATAACTATTAATAAACTTACTAGCAAAACATTAACATTAATGTTTCTAAATGCTGCATCTTAATAAATATTTTATTAACTAAACTGACGTGTGTTTTTCCTTAAATATTTTAAGTACTTTGAAAATAACCTATACTTTTAAAAGTGTGAAAATACTCCTTCACGTTATATAAAATATTTGCGTACATAGAATAAAAGATGCTACAAATAAAATTTTTAAATATAATTCGTTTCATTACAATGTTTTACTTTCAGTAGGAGAGCAACCTTTGCAAAAAGATCATTTAGAAAATTGCTAGAGAGTCGAGCTAACGGACGAAAACAATTACATCTAAAAATAAGAGTAAATAGTTTACACTTGTATACTTTGGAAAATGTCATGTTTTCCAAAATATTTTGGCTTGGATGTAGTAAAATGCAAAAGCACATATAATTATAAAAAATCTGTAAGAATCTTGCATTAAAAAACTTATATCCAGTTAAGTAAAAAAATTTTATATGTGTTGTTAGTAAAAAATAAATTCAAAATATTAAAATATTTTATATTTGAAACTTTTTTTATAAAAGTATGAGTATTTTTAGATCAATATGAAGAAATGAGTAATAGCAACCCAGTAAGTAAATCCCTTAAACTTCAAACAATTAAAAAAACTAAGAAAAAAAAAACAAAATAAAACTAAATAAAATTAATTGATTTAAATAAAAGTTTTATCAAAAAAAATTTTTAATGAATAAAAATAATTTATATTTTATCACTGCAATTATAAATGAATTTTTATTATTTAATTATGAATTATGTTTGTGGTAAATGAAATTACACGCGCGAGTGATATATATCAAAATTTATTTTAAAAATTTGATTTTAAAAATTTGTTTGAAATATTAATATTTTATTTATTATTCATAATTACTTTAAATATTATTACACATTATAAATAAATTTATTATTTAAAATTATTTTAAATGAATACAAATATAAATGTAAAAAATCAGTTTAGGAATTTCTAAAAATAATCGCATATTTATAGATAGAGAATTGGATTCTCAAAAATTATGCTCTGAAATTTTTATCAAATTTAAAAATGTGAGTCTAACCGAAATGAGCATTCAAAGACGAATTGAAAACTTGAAGTTATTTTCAAGAAACTTCAAACTCCAGTCAACAAATTAAATTTCTTCCATCTAACAATGAATCTCAATGGATCTCAAACAGAAAATCAAATGAAATTGGTTTTATAAGCATCTAACCTATACAAAGGTTTCAAATATGGTAATTTTTGATTACATAAAACTCTAGATTTTGTGCTTCATAAATAAATGAGTGTGATACTATATTTGAAAACTTTTTCTTTTATCTTTTCTCAAACCTCTTTCATATTCATCCTCAAATATTTTCTCTTATGAAACGTAAAAGATAAATAAATAAACTACCAGAATAATATGAGAATATTACACAGAAATTTGCAATCTATCATGAGAATATAAACAATAAGATTTGAACACAGACATTCAACAAAAAAAATTGCTGGTGAAATTCAGTTACAACATTCACACAAATATATTTGATGAATCTAATACTGCAAGTTTTATCAAAAAGTACAAACTTACGAACAAGTAATCGATTTTCTAGATCAGAACTCAAGCAGTTTGACAAAAATCAGTTCCAAATTTTCGTCCAACTGTTTGGAATCTGAAATACCTGCTTCTTATTTTTATCCCTATTTCTCCAAGAATCTAGAAAATTTCAAGGAATACTGAACTTTACAAGAACCTTCTGTATGTTATTAACTTCATTTATCAAATAATAAATGGTCATTTTGAAATTGTTTTAATAAATAAAAAGAAAATGTATGTCTAACCGGAAAAATTTTTTAAAAAGTACGTGAATTTTTAAAGGGCTTTATTATTTAATAAATTCAATTTTTTTGTCATTCTAATTTAACTTTGACTTGAAAAATTCGTTTTGTTATTATATGGTATTTATAAAAAAGAAATAAAATATGTATAGTTCTCCAATCATAAAAGTGCTTTTATAAGCACTTTTTTATACTGCAGAACTAACTTATAGAAAATACTTTTATACTTATAGAATACTTTATACTGCAGAATCAACTAAAATCGAGTATTATGAGAGCTCATCGAAATTTTGAACGAGTCTCGGAAGTGAAATCCAAATTAAGGATGACAAAATGAGAACTCTTTGGGTATTTGATTTCATTTTGCACTACATTGAAATTCTTTCTGAGAAAAACTTTACATTTTTCTGTACTAAAGACATTTTTAGAAGTACATTTCTGAATCTGTTTTTTGAGGTAGGTAATTTAATATTTATGGTTGGATTGTTTCTCAAATGGGGGTTAATGTTCAAACAGTGACATTTACAATCCTATAAGGCCTTTTTTAATACGCTTATACTTCTTTGATAATAAAATAAACATAATTTTTGAGTAATTATTATATTTCAATATTGTGATTTATTTAATAAAGTTTTCCATCTCACCTTAAGCTCATTTTACTTTATTTTTATTTTTGTTTTAGTTGTGAAAATTTTAATTCCTAACTCTCATCAATTTAATATGTCGATTTTATTTTTCTTAAACTCTTTTCAATGCTCGAGTCTTAATTTTACTTATTTAAAAGTATTTTTTTACCTTTCTAATCGTTAAATATTTTTATTATGTTTTCTATTTACCATGACAATGATGTAAAATTATGTATATAAGTACTATCAAATTTTAAGTTTTAGTTTAGGCACTGAAAACGAATTTCTTAATTTGCCAAAAACTGTGTATTAAATATTTTCTTTTATCTTAAAAAAATGTTTTTGTAGAAACATTTTTTTAATAATATGTTGCTTTAATAATAATTGCATTTTTTAACAAAATAAAATATAATTTTTATGCCTTTCAAAAACATCAAAAATAATATTTTTTCTTTTCAGCACTATGCTCCTAATCTACTTAAGGTTTCACTATTTACCGGATAAGCTTTCTCAGTCACTAGCTTTTTTGATATCATAATAATTCAGTGTAAACAATGGTAAAAAGAAAAAATATTTTTATTAAATTACCTAATATCAGTGAATTAATAAATCATGAGAACTTTTGTTTGTTAAAAAATTAAAATTATTCCTATTGCCTAGTAGAATTAATGATCCTTTTTCTCCTTTTAAAAAATTTACTCTATAAATAAAATATAAATTTCAATATTTACAATATTTAAGAAAAAATAGGCTCTTGTGAAATAAAATTAATTTTACTTCTCTGAACTTCATTATTTGTATTCAATTGCTAAAAAAAACTTGAATTATATTTTCAAATAAAAAGTATTTTTTGTAAAAATATAAGAAAAATTAATTCAAAAACCAAATTTTTAATCACATCTAAGCCTCATTTTCTATAAAACTCCATCAAATTGGAAATCATCCAACTTTCCTTAAAATTATATGATTCATGTGTTTTAAAAATATGTTAAAATATTTAGTTGAATAATATTAAAGAAAATGATAATATTATACTAAACTTAAAGACCTTAAAAATGCTCATAATTTCAAACTCGTGTAAATAGCATAAGCGTAAAAATTTTATTTTTTTGGCTGTTGAATAATATAATGCCATCACAAATTCCGCCAATTCACTAAATTTAACAAATCCTTGTAAAATTCTTCACGCAAATCAACAAGCAAAAAGTTATTTTAGTTGATTATTATCATTTTGAAAAATTTCACCTTGTTGAAAGCAATTGCTGCTTAATTTAATGATTAAAAATAATTTACAAATAATGTATTGTTGTACATCATCTCTTTTAAATTATTAAATCGCTTCATAGGTAGTTGTTTTAGTATTTTGATAAAACTTCACTAAAGCTTATTTCTAAAATTAATAAACTTTTCAAGAATAATTTATAATAATTTTATAAATATTTAATGAGAAGAAACCGGATAGTGAATTAATGTTACTGCATGCAAATTGTAATAAAATAATTGAACTGTTTTAAGGCTTTATACAATGTATATAAAATTCTACAATTTCCTGCACAAAATAAATCTATTTACCATTATCAAACATATTTTATATTATTTAATATGATCCTGTTATAACTTATTTGAATAATTTATGTTATACAACTTTAATAACTATATATAAGCAGTTGAAAATTACTTACGAGAAATACTTTTTAAGGTATCTTACATTATTTATACTTCTTTAATCACAATCTTTTTTAATTTTAAGAACTAAAAATTATTTAAAATTTATATTAATTTTAACTCATCTCTACGTTATTTGATGACTAACAAATTCGTTTGTCACAAGAGTTTCAAATTACTTTTAAAATTTTACATTTAATTTAAATTATTTACTTTTTTGTTATGCATTAACATTTTTATAAAAAAATATTGCTATGCTGGCTCATGATTTTAAAATTAACCTGTTTCAAAATACAACATTTGATATTTATTTTCCAAAGTAAGAAATGATATTTTGATGCGGAAATCGCAATATCTTATTTTGTACTGTTCATATACATACTTCATAATAAAAAAGGAAAGAAAATACTAGTATGCCGTTGTTTTTCAATAACAATTCGTATAAGTATTAAAATAGTTTCATTAAATATTTTCATACACATACAATTGTAACGTAATGATTGAATGAATAATAATGGTGCAATTGATATCTATGGGGTATTCTACATCTAGTTTTAAATACAGTTTCTACATCTAGTTTTAAATACTAGCGATCTCTAACAACAGAAAGCCGTTTTAAGGAATTTGTGCGTACACTGTCTATAAAGAAGACTCAAAATTTTCAATAACATTGTTATTTTCTTAATAGTTAGCCACAAAATCTTCTAATCTCAAATTTTTTGACAGCTCCGATCATACTACAGTAGACGCTCGTTTTTATGAATTTATAGGGAGGGACACTTAAAACAGTTCTTAAAATAAAAAAATAATGCAATACATTATTAAGATCTTATATTTTTTACAAAACTAATTTTTTATATAAATTAAATATATTATTATTTATATTTTTTAGAATGTAATTAAAGAAACACATACAAAATAGATTCATTCTTATAGACAACTTTGCTTCACTAGTATTGTTTCCTTTTTTAGTTTTTTCTCAAGTTTTTAAAATTGTAAAGAGGTTTTTCTTTGAAAATTCATATTTTTTGACAATTTTTTTTCCTTAATACTTTTTCGCCTATTTTAAGAATTTTCTTTTTTACCTCATCATATAAACATGTTCGTTTCTTTAACTGAGACAAATCCTTAACGAATTTGGTTCAATTTCTCTCGACAAACGAAACTTCATGAATTGAGTTGTTCAAATGAAACGAAACCAAGTATAGAACAAGAGAACATAATTTTTTTAATTTTTTTCCTTTCTGTATTCTAGCCTACTGGAAGAACAGAAAAGCTTTTTACCTTTTCTGTGTCTTTACTTTCGGTAAACACAAAAATTTAATTCGGCACCTCAGTTCTTTCTTATTAAATGTTTCATATCCATGTGGCTTCGATTATTATTCTCATAATATGTCTGGATATATATATTAAAAGTTTTAAAATAACTACGAAGTACTGTTGTTTAGAGCCAGCCAAAATATACGTACAATGAAATAAATTCTAAATGAAGGATTTAACTTTTAAAATAAATTATACTTAGATACATGAAATCACACTTGGCATTTTGTATTGCTCAACATGAATTAAATGCATTTTTGCAGAGAGCTAGTGAATCCTAATACTATAACACCCGCCACCTTTATTCATGTCTTTTGTTATTATTTATAAAGTTCCACTATTCAAAAAACTTGATGCAGAAACAGAGTACTCAATCATTTTAATATAATATGTAGACAGTTTACTGATGACAAAATAAGAATAGATTTTTCATATAATATGAATCAAAGGCCATTGGTAGTAAATATAATTGTATGTCCTACAATTATTTATTACTGTAGAACTGTAGTATATCACTCGAAGTCAATTCCCTATAACCTATTCCTAAAAATTACTTATCAGTTTTTGAAAAAGAAATCAGTCGGATTAGTGTATAAATTCTCCTTTTGTATTTAATATAATTATTGCAGGCAACAATGATATATGATGGATTGTCACTTTTGTAATTTTTGCAAATGACAATTACTCTCTGAATTCGTATTTTCCAACAAAACTCATTAGCTTGGTACCTGATATTTTAAGCATCGTATGAAAAACTTAAAATGCTTTATTTTCAGCGTATCAGATTAAATTCGAATTTTGTATGCAATGATTATTGGTATTCATAGTTATTACACCTGTTTTTTGGCGCTAGCTGCATACGTAATTTACATAACTTCGCACATTGATATCTTATTGACAAATTTAATCTGAGTTTGTAAGGCAAGACAAAGTTGCACAACATGAAGTAAAGGCTTGCTGAAAATTATATAATATTAGGTTGGGGAAAAAGAAATCCATTATTTTTACGTGAACTTTTTGTAACTTCTTTCAGATTTGCTTTGTAAAAAGTTTTAAAACAGTTTTCATGTAGATTTTTAGGTCTTGTGCGAAGCTACGACTGCTGTCAAGTTTGATAATTTTTGATATTTTAAAGACATTCTCGACGATGTTGTATCCGTGCGAGGTGCATCTTTAGCATCCAAATACCCAAACGGAATCGACGAAACAAAAATTGTACGTAACTGGTTGTTACAGTTTTATATAGGACGATAAACACCTTTCACAATTTTAGCCATCCGGCTGTCTTTTTCGCCGTTACAAGAGAAAAACGAAAATGTATCGAATTTTCTGTTTGATGTCTTCCATTTTTAAAACCTTGCACTCGTAACTGAATTAATCAAACAAAAAACCGCAAGAGGATATTTTAGTGTCAAATTTCACCTTTCCAATGAGCATAAATTTGAAATTATTTGATAGATACCTCACGAGATAGCGATCACTACAGACATTACCGAAAAAATAATAGATAACCTTTTCCCCAACCTAATATTACTTTAAACTTTTTTGAGAGGTATTAACTTACACCTGCATACTTCCTTGTACTTAGAGCAGAGTTAGGCCATACCAACTACTTGAAAGCAGCCGGGTAAGAGTTTTCATGATTTAAGAGCAAAGACCAAGCAGAAAACTCTCTATACTTAATCTGTCGCCCACAGAGATATATGCTCACTTGGAAGACGTTATAATCACGACCTATTTAAAATGGCTCAACCCCTTTTAGCACGACGAATCTTCAGTTAAGCCGGGATCTGAACTCGCTAAATTCAGGTAATGAAAACAACAGCCTAACCAACAAGGTCATCTCAATCGTCATTAACTAATTTGCCAGATATAAACTCTCAAAACGTTAAATATACTTTTAAAATTTTATTTCTTTTACATTGAATCAATTAGAAGTAAAAAGATGGAAATATTAAATTCATGTATTATTATTATTTATTACTAAATGCATTCATGTATTATCAATTTTATTGTATTCTTGTAATATCAAAAAATTGCATTCATAAAATTATCTAAAAGAATTGTTGCTATAGTCATATGAAGCATTTTTTATTAGTGAAATTAAATCTGCATCTCCTAAATGCTACACGTTTGTCAGAAGGAAATTCCAAGATTTACAAGTCAGAAATGTTGAAACAAAAATAGTATCAAAATATACTGCGTAATACTAGGAATACAATATTTCAAATTATTTAAGTCCCGCATTTCATTTTCTATAAATTTGATTTATGTGACTGTCATAATTTAATAGTAGCCAACAACTATACAATACATTTATTTATAAACTATTTCAATCATGGTTTCATGACAAGAAAAATCAATGCTTTTATTTTTACGAAAACTTTGAAGTGACTTTGCTAATTGAAACCTCATAGGTAAAGGTGATGGTTTAAACTAAATAAAAAATGGGTACTATTCCATTTCGCAAGCGCACATTTCGTCGTGTTGGCACTTTTGGTGACAACTCATGGAAAACAGCTAAAAAATAAGGAACTACTTTGATATACCCCCCCCCCAAATCGGAAATTTGGCGACTTTTTTCCCTCACCAATCATAATACCTGTTTTTGACGCCTTTTTATACTCGCCAAGATGGATTCTCGTTAAATACAAATAATTAACATATAAAAAACTATAAAATAAAAACTCAGAAAATGGTACAAATACAAGAAAATACTAAATTTGGCAACAGCAAAAACCTAAAAGCTGAAAATACCTAAATTGGTAACACCAAAATATGGAACAGCAACCCTAAAAAGTCTGTGGGAAGTGCCAGATTTGGCGCGTACTTTTTTTGGGGGGGGGGGTATATCAAAGTTGTTCCAAAAATAATAACTTTTTGGGTAAAAGTGTCAGAGTAGCACCATTTAACGATAATTGTTTCGTGAAATTGAGATACTGCAATTTGATTGACAATAATAATAGCCGTCAATTATTTCTAAAGGCTAGCAGCCATATAAGAAATCAAGAAAAAGATGGGGGCATATTTAAAACTCTAAGCCTTACAGTATATAAGAATACAGTAATCGTATTAAAAATTCATCAGTTTCCTTTCACAAAATATTTCAAAATTAAGATAATTAACTGGCGTATAGAAAAAATAATATAATGACTACCTTAAGAGCTATTATAGGTTATAGATGGTGACAAAATAACGAGTATATTTTAAATTGTGTTAGATCCATCAACGAAACTTTTTATCGCCAAATATCACCGAGGTAGAGGTCCAAGTAGGTAAGTATCAACCTAACTATTTCTGGAATTTTTATTTCGCTATTTTGTTCTGCCTTGGTGCTTTTTTTTTTAATTGCCACCAAGGTTGTGAACTCTCCTAGGATTTTTGCAACCTCTACTTAAAAATAAATAAAATGGAAAATTTGGGAATTGTTGAAGGAATTTTTTTAATTAGTAATTTAGTCTAATGAAGTAATTTTTATGAATCCAATGATTTTAGAAAAATTTTTACAAGCCATTAAAACTTAAAAGCACAATTTTTCATATTTTGGCTTAAGACTAAATGCCTGTACGGCGATAAAATGGGCCAAATTTGAAATTGCAAAGTTGAAATTCAAGCTCTATCAGTTTATGGTAACCGGATACTGTGTGTAGTAACATAATTTAGGTTGGCAAGATAACTGTTCGAAAATTAGAAACTATCTAGAAAACGTAATTTCTAAATTTTGCTTGACATGAAAAGTAGAAATCACACCAAACCCGTACAGTTAACTAGTCTTTTACCCTGATTTCCTTTAATGATTTCATACCATATTATGGTTTCGAATATTTATGCTAAAAGATACAAGTATTTAAATGAAGCGATTTCGTGTCATAAATTAAAAATAAAGTTCTTATCTATTTGTTTTTATGAGAAAAATAATTAACTTATATATTTTTTTCTTCACATTTTGAAAAAAAAATATTTATTCGCAACTGTTGACGCCATGTCTTTTGGCGATAACGGTTTCTACGAAGAAGTTCTACGGTTAAGAATTTCTACGAGAGCTAGTAAATTAAATTAAGGAAAGAAATTTGGAATAAATTTTACAAAGTATTCAGTAAAAATATATTCATTTAATGGAGCAAATAGCATAATAATGGAAAAATACTAGAGAAAAGAATATTCAAAAATTTGGAAGATGGAATTAATCTGTAGTTTCGTTTACAATTGAAAATTTAAATACTTAAAATACGACTATATGCCTATAATTAGAATTAGAATAAAATTCTTACCTTTAGTCTTCTTCTTTAATTTTATCATGATTTTTCAGTGAATAAACTTCTATTATACAGGAAATGAATTCTTTATACTGGATGCGGAATGTTTTTTGCCAAGCATGTATTCATATCTTAATTTAAGAGACCTTGAATATCACAAAAATAAAATTTTGTTGCATCAAATATGAGATTAAAAATGCAAATGGTACGAATTGGACTTATTAATCGCTTTAATTAATTCACGTGACTCACTTCTCGTGGAATCAAAGTCCATAATTCGTGTATGCGATTGGCTTACAACAATTTGTTTAATCGTTTGGATAAGCATATACAGTGGCTCTCAAAAGTGTTCTTACATTAAAATCTTGTAAAAAAACGCTGTAGTCCCGAATTGAATTTGAATATAAAGCCAATATTTTTTCCTTGTCTCCTCCATACTATTCTGATTAAAATCAAATTTCTTGTTTTTTAATATTGACTTGTTTTCTTTTTCTAAAATTGAAAATGCGAAGAATCATATATAAAACACGCCACAAAAGTTATCTTACATCGAAATATGTTTTTAAAATTCTTTAAGTGAAATTATCGTCTGGCATATTTTATTTTTTTTTTCACTTTATTAACGTTTGAAAAATCGTTTGACTTTATTCTTCGCCGTTGTATGCCGTTTTATTTTATATAATATTTAAAAATGGCTTGTAATCGTAAGGAAACAACGAACAGCATTCGAAAATTGATAATTTTTCATCATAAGGGTGGAAATTCCATCCGGTATATCACTAAATTAGTAAATTTATCCCATTTCACTGTGTACTATGTGATAAAATGTTTTATTGACGAAACTCGGATCGAAAATAAGGTGAGAAATGATCATCCGGCAAATTTAATTCAATGTTATCACAGTTTTATAGTTAGAAAATTTGTGAAAAATTCACGTTGAGATATTGCATAAAAAGTGGTAAATTGTATGCCCAGACGTTTGAAAGCTGTTGTAAATGTTGCGGGATATCCTACAAAATACTAAGGAACAGAAATACCACAATGTTTATTAATACATGCAAATTTCTATGTCTGTACGAAGACTTTTGTGAGGTAACATTTTACTTTTTAATTATTAATTTTCAAAAAAAACTTTGTTCATAAAATATTTTATGTAATTTTGCCCAGAGATATCTATAGATATTATTAGAAAATTCTCACTTTTAAATATTAATTTTTATTAATGAATAAATATTTCACTGAAACTCGTAAGTATACGAATACTTTTGGAAGCCCTGTATATTTCATGATTTTTGAAAATGATGCTTGAAAATTAAAAAGAAGCTGCAACCAAATGACTGAATAAAATTAAAATGGACTGCTTAAAAAATTTAAAATCAAACATACACAATTAATGTATTGTAAATAATGTATAATTAATATTTAGCACATACCAAGTGTTGAAGCACCGTCTAGTGATGATTAGACTCCATTTAGATAATTTGATAATACTAGACTACATTTGGCAATTAATTGCTTTTAATGAATTAAATTGGTAAGGGGAAAAAACTCACCAAATTTTGCCACATTTGCCTATTATTTGCCCTTGGCGAGCTGTGATTGTATTGTTCACTTTAGCTACTATTTGTTGAAAAAAATTATTTTGAAAGTATAAATATTTTTGTATAATATTTAAAATGTTTGTAAGGGAGGAAAACTTAATGACGGTAAAAGCTGCAATTGGAGATATTTTGTTTCGGTTGTTATTACTATTTGCCTCTGGTGAAATGGAAAAGTACCAAAAAATGATATAACAATGTTGATATTTATTTTGTTTATTACATATTTTCAAGAACAAAATTTGAGAAATGTCATTGAATATTTATGTGAATATAGATTCTTGAAGAAAATTACAACTTATACTGGGTTCATATTGATGGCCCTATTAAAAACCATTCAAGTTAACAATTAAACACCATGAACGAGCTACATTTCAAAACAATTCTTCAAACATCAATCATATTAAACTTTTAAAGATAAAGGTATCAAAATTTGAAAGATAGCAATTGCAAAATATATTTACAATAGCTATATATTTTGCAATTG
>JAPDSC010076886.1:0-14040 GCA_026290005.1 Latrodectus geometricus | reverse complement strand
TATATATAATAAAAGTAAAAAATTATTTTGAAAAATGTTAGTTAATCATCCGTACACTTTTCTTTTATCAACAGAATCAAAGCTTATTAGTATGTAAAATTAAACTTTTTAATCTATACAATAACAAGAAGGATAATAGCATGTAAGATAATAGATAATATAGAATTCATTTGTAAAAATCATTTATAAGTATCGAAAATTAATAATAAAATTAAGTAACCTTAAAGTTGAGATGCGACAAAATGGCTTTAAATTGAAAAATACAAACTGATATAATTTCAAGAAAGATAATAGAAAACTATAATTAATAAAAAAGGGGGGGAATATTCAAGCGCTTACATTTTAATATTACACAATATTAAAGGGCAAAATATTATAATCAAATATTCCAGGTTTTTTGAGAAATTAAGAAATAAGGGATGATAGAAATAGAAAAATAAACATCTAAAAATAGATCTAGAAACTATGATAATATGAATTAAAAAATTTGGCATCTCCTGGCAGACTTGCTTAAAATAGAAAACAAGAAGTTTGACCAAGATTCCTATGTTTTCTGTAAAAATTGTGCACAAAATAATTTTGCAACTATTTTAGATAGTTTTATATAATATTAGACTATAATTTCATTGAACTAAATTTTTTAAGAAACCTTTCACCTCACAATATATTTAAAAAAAAAAAGTAAATATTCTTTATTTCTTATTTTTGGTCCAAAATCTTTTTTAATAATAATATTGGTGTAGCATGTTAGTGAAAAGAAAAATTAATAAAGAAATTAAATTCTTCATATTCATATTTTGAAATCTTTAAATGACTCTCAAAAATAAATATCGTTAATATGATTTTAGTTAAATGAAATTATTCTGTCTCATTGATACTTTTTTATAGAACTCATATCCCCCCCTGACTGCATTCTTAAAGAAGTAAAGATAAAATTGAAATACTAAAACTTGTCACACTACAAAACTAAACTCTTTTCATTTGTTTCTTTATAATAGAATTTGGTATTGGTATTATCACCATTTCTATAAGTAAAATGATCAAAAATTAAACATTTTTCCGTAGAAAATTTCTGCAAAATATACATACAATATGGTCTTGTTTTTTTATACTTAACAAAAAAAAATATCTTTTCACATTTAACTGCGCTCTAGAATTTAAAAGTCCTAAGCCTAAGTGATTGGTTGTTGTTAATTTTAGATTATTTCTTACCTAAATCCAATTTTTATTACCTAAAAATCCTTTTTATAATTAGTTACATTTAAAAAAAATTATCAAATCTAACTAATTATCTAGAAATCTCGGTTAAATTTTTAGAATGGAAATACGAGATTCATTGTTGATCGTTTTGTCACATAATAAATGTTACTTTCGATCATCATTTTTGATATTGAGTTAGTCTTAAAATTTCGATCACGTGATAATTCATCTTATCACCTCTAACTATTCAGAATATGGCACAAGCGTTTTGATAGTTACAAAATGATTTTTTAAGGCCTTATCTCATATTCGATAATGACATCTCAAAATTTCTTTTGCTGTTGAAATTAGTGAACGCTGAATCATTTTGAAGTTATTTCCTACACATTAATATTATTACCATGACGGGTCCAAAATAAGATAATTATGTATTCGTGTATTCACATAGAAAACACAAATTATAATGTTTATTTTGAGTTTCAGAAATTACAGTCTTAAATTTTAAAAATCATGGCTTAGCTATTATATTTTTAAGAAACACGGAATTTTTTTCTCTTATCTGTCTCCAATCAAAGCTCTCATTTCCATATGAACAGCATCAGAATCTGTATCAAAAATATATTTTATGTCAAGGATATGATTAAGGAGAATTTATATTAGAGATAAGAGAGATAAGCTCCCTTCCAGCATAAATTTACTGTCATAATTTTAAAATTAAAATATGTTTTGAAAATAATTTAATTTGAATATTCATAATGAGCTGCTGTATATAAGAGAATGCTTTCTAGCTGTTCTTCAGTCAGTAGTTGATCTTAGTTTAATTCTTACGGATTGTTCCATACTGATGTCGTGATTTAAAGCAATTGAGGTAAGTATAGCTATATAAATCGTTTCAATTAGATATAAGAGAAAGTTAAATAAATTACATCCTTTAGAAAGACAAATTTGACATTTTTGCTTTTAAATTTTTTCATTTGCTTGGGATTTAATAGAAATTTAAAATTTAGCTTGCAAAATTTCAACCTTAATTTTTAGCTTTCAAGAACTTCAATTTTTTTAAATTTATTTTTAAAAGTCCTACCTTCCTCAGTGGCCCAACAGCCGTATATGAACAGGTCTTCTCAAGAATTTTCCACTAGTCCTCTCCATTTTTGGCAATGGTCTTCCAATTGATCACTTTTAAAATGGCGAGATTCCTTTCTTGGCAGTCAGTCTAGGATTGGAACTGACCCCTAGCTCTTGTTCTAGAGGTCTTGGCTAAGAATATTTTCTGTGTTCAACGTTCTTTATTCATTCTAATAATATGACCAGCCCATTTAATGCTTTAGATTTTTTTTTTTTTTTGTATTTGATAATATTGAGTTCTCTGACAACATGATAGAGTTCTGATTTTGAGAGTCTGTATTGTAAGCTATCAACTTGTATACCTTCAAATATGTCTCCTGGTATACGCTGCTCAAAACCTCCAAGGGCATTTTCATCTTTTTGTGCCTTTGTCCAAGTTTCTGATATGAGTATATAAGTATGGGTCTGATTAAACATTTATAAATTATTAATTTAGTCTTCCTTTTAATTAGATTTGATTTTATATGTATTTCTTTAATCCATAAAAACATTTGTTGGCAACATTGATTCGAATTTCAGGTGGGATTTTGTTATTAATCTTAACCTCAGAGCCCAGATATGTGTTTCAAATTTATATGTACCAATTTGTAGATGAGTAGCAGTCTACGAGTATCTCACTGAATGTACTTAGTTTATTTCTGATTGACTATAAGGTGCTCTTTACATGCCTCCTTTTCTTGGGTTAGAAAAGCCAGTTTCAAATTAGCAGTTGTTCTCCTGAAAATGTCAATATCATTGACAAAAGCAAACATTTGTACAGACCTATGAAACATTTTTTCCTTCGGTATTGAGTTTTGAGTCACGCTATGTTAAGGTTAGAAGAACATGTTTAAATCACCAGTTGTTCTCTCGAAAATTTCAATATCATTGGCAAAAACATTTTTATAGACTTGTGACATATTTTTCCTCTGGTATTGAATTTTAAGTCACGCTATGTTTTTCCTTTCTAATGCTATGTTGAAAAGTAAACATTTATGGAAGTATTTTTCACAGAATGAATTTTAAATTAAATATTATGATTCTTTTATACATGAAATGATTTTGTATATTTTTATTATTACATGTAGTTCGATTCGATTATAAATGAGTAGTGTAGGGTTTACTAAACAAAATTATTTTTTGTAACAATGTTTCATTTTCTAAAATAAATTAATTTAAAAAAGTTCTATTTAATTCATCCAATAATTATAAACTTTATAAGTATTTAGATTATATTATCGTTAGAAATCATTTAATGAGTGAATAATTTTGTAAGTCAAATATTAATATAATATCTATTTCATTTTTTTTTTTTTTTTTTTAGGCAAAGATTCTTCTTTTCAATTTCCAAAATGTCGCCAGAAATAATCTTATTTTCCCTGGCAACCTTATTATTTTCTTCCTGTACGGCTCTTACTGAAAAAGAAGCCTATGACATATTCTATCCTGACAATATAGAATGTAAGATTTATTTTTATATTATTTGTTGACTAGTAGGTTATGCATGAAAAATCATGAGTTCAATGTAATTGAACAATATCTAATGGTCTATATTAAAATTTCAAAATCTTCCATAATCAGTGGAAAGCAATAAAAGTGATAATTACACTATACATGATTTTACAAAAATGTAACAGAAATTTCGCATAGCAAAAATTATGGGAAAACTTTCTAAATGATAAGCTGATGATAAGCTAAATGATAAGCCACTTATCACAAGGGAAATAATTCGAAAATTCCAAAGATCCAACTTGATAAATTTATATGTAGATAGTAAAAGCGCAATAATTATCTAGCAATGTTCAGATAAAAATTGATAAAGAATGAAAATTAATGATAAAGATCATATTTTATTGAGGAAACTTCGATTTACATTTAACATATTACAGTTTAAACAGTTAGCATTTAAACTATAATATGTTAAATGTTATAGTTTAAACGCTTACTGTTTAAACTATATAATATTCAAATATACAGTTTCAGATAATAAAAATAAATTGGTTGAAAACTGTGTGAAAATCAAGTATTCATTACAAATTGCGAATCAATATTCTTTAGTCAGAATGTCATTTTTGGCCGTTAGAAAATGCATTTATATTCGTCAATGTGGTCTTTCATTTAAAAAATCTTATAATTATAATGAAACAAGAAACGGAATGTTTCAATATAAAGGTTAAAATAATTAGAAACACTTTCAAAATATTATTTATATAATAAATATAAAATTCAATCTAAATAACAAATTTTAACGTTTTCAAATAAATAATTATTAAAATTAATTTTCCCATGATTATTTTCTTCAAAACATATTTTAGTGTTAAAACTACAAATTAATATATACTTTCTTCAAATCTATAGTTTTGAGAGTTAATTTTAAAGATGTAAAGATAATATTTCTTAGATTGAATATCTCGGAGTAGGTAATTTGACATTTCAAAGTAAAAAAATTGTTATAAGGGATTTTGAAATATCTGCCTTATTTTGGTTTTTAGGATAACTTTTCTTAAATAATGGATTGTGTTTATATGTCTCAAAGGAAAAAAAACTTAAATGATCTAGCATTCCTTACAAAAATTGATTAAGCAAAATGGAAAAAATATAATGTTTGATATTCAAAACAAGAATTAAGGACAGGAGTTTCTTTCCTTATGGTGCGGTCCTATAGATATATTGAAAACTCAAACTGGATATAGATTAAAAAGCTTTCTACAGAAAATAAGATTAATTTATTTCATGCTAAATCGTAAATTGTGTAAATCGTATGGGTTATTTACGATTTACAGTATGGCTTTTTGTAAAATCTACTACGCATATGTAGAAAATAAAATAAAGAACTCTCGATTCAAATCTTTTAGCTCAAATACTGTAATATTGTATTTTCAATTCCGATTTCCAAGCTGCCAACAAAAGCCAAATATATCAAGTGTATTTAAAACCCCATTCAGGGAAGATTTTAATAACTATTAAGATGTTTGAAATATTAATTAACTAAATAGTTTTAATAGATGTCATACTGATGTGAATATTAATTGATAATAGAGAGTACAATTGATTACAACATTAATTTAAATTGATTTTTATGAAATTTTATAGATAAATAAAAGTTAATACTTATTCTTGAAATTTTATCAACAATTTATGCTATTCCTTTGACACAAATCAATGATAAATTTATCAGTATGTGGCACATTTTTAAGAAATTTATATAGATGGTATTTACTTTTGTGAATATTTATGAATATAGAATATATTTACTGAGAAATTCTGTACAACTGAATATATAAGCGAGCTTAATATGAATTTACATAAAATTACGAAAACATGCAAAAAATGCCATTTAATTCTTTTAATCTGTTTTAGAATTAAATAGAAATAAATAGTTTAAAAATCATCACTTACCACATACACAGTCAAGTTGGAGCAAACTTGTAATGAAATATTATATCAAGATTTG
This sequence comes from Latrodectus geometricus, assembly GCA_026290005.1. Classification (NCBI taxonomy): domain Eukaryota; kingdom Metazoa; phylum Arthropoda; class Arachnida; order Araneae; family Theridiidae; genus Latrodectus; species Latrodectus geometricus. The sequence goes on along the minus strand of JAPDSC010076886.1, from coordinate 8,282 downwards.
CTCAAATTCCTGTATAAATTTCGAGAAATCGATTATTGATAAAAATGTTATACAAAAATTGGGCATTCTATTAAATGGTATGTTATTTTTTGTTTTTTAAAGTTATTTATTTTTTATCTAATAAGCAGTATTGCACAGCATTTATGCATTACGTGTTTAATTTTTTATTAGTTTTAACCATTCCCTCAATTTTCTATAGCCGAATTCGTCACACAATGCTATGGAAAGTATGGATGTTTTTACACAGGACCACCCTTTTATGATGAAAAATATCGTCCAGTTTCCGTGCCACCAGCAAATGACACGGACCCAAGATACTATCTTTTCACCCCTGAGAACAAGGATACAGCATTTGAACTTTACACGGAAAATGAAAACTACAAAGATTCAAATTTTGATGGCAGTCTACCAACAAAAGTACTCATTCATGGACTCCAAGTCAAAGATTTAGCCAGTTTTTTTGTAAGCATATTTTAATGTTTATAAAATTATATAAAGTTTTATTAGTTTTAAAAATTAAAATATTTAAATTGTGAGAGAATCGTTTATGTCTATAAAAATTCCATTATATTCAGAATCACATGACGCAAATTAGAGGCAATATTTACTCAAAATATATTGTCCAAATGAAAAATAAGACTTCTCACCAAAAACATAATCAATTCATTCACTGTGATAATTGCTTAAATGGATGTCTTAAAACTGTGTTATGCTATACAATCTGAAGGAATGACACCTGTTATAAATGTTCTAGTTCAAAGTTGATGGTATTTTTTGTAAGAGCTTGTTCTAGGCCCATGAAATTAAATAATTTCGGTTAGACTATACTTTAGCGTGTCTCTTTGATTCTCATTTTTGGTCACTGCGATTGATCGCCAATCTAGGCAAAACCAACTATTGTTCTGATAGGCTTAGACACAGTTGAGGCTCTGGCTGGTTTATGTGATTGGTTTCCTGTTTGCACTGTAATCGGCGCGAACAGGAATGGCGCCAAAAAAATTATCAAGTTCGCCAAAGGGCACCCTAAAGTGTAGTTTTACCATAATATCTTCCTTATTGAGAATCAAAATTTATTATAAAAGTAATAAAATAGTGAAAATAAATATTTATTATATATTTAAATGTTTCAAAATGCAAATAATTTCGTTTTGCTTCGTCACCCATTATATAAATAAGTAATTGTTGTTGTAAAACGGAAGTATGTGAAATGATATTGCAAATTTCTCAGCTTAAACTGGTGAAAGATTCATGACGAACATAAAATGCATCTTAAGATGTAAAAGATAAATTCTCAGAAAATATCGAAATATATATTCTCGTAGGTTGTTTTTAAAACAAAAAATAATAATTGGAGAGCAAAGTATAGAAAAGTGTTTTATGATCATTTTAAAAAAATAGGCGCAATTTTTGAGATTGAAACTACGTAATACGCTGTTGTTCCAATTCCTATTAAGGAAAATCTAAGATTATATAGAAAAGATTATTTGTGACGTAAACTTTTTTTCAGTAATGAGTTAATTTTAACCAATCAGATAATTAAAATTTAAACAGATTAGACTTACTTTGCACTCCATTGGAAGATCAATTCATAAAAGTGTTTTAACAAGCATAATGAACGAATGATTTGTTATACAAATATTTTATAAATTGAAATCTTATAAATAATAAACTTTATTTTTTTCCCCAGGCAATGAAAGATGCTCTTCTAAATCTGGATAAATTTAACGTCATTGTGGTAGATTGGACACATGACAACAGTTTCCCTCCTTATCAAGCTGTAGCAAATGCTAGGATTATTGGTGCAAAAGTTGCTTACTTATTGAATGCATTGATGGTAAGTAAATTTTGGAATATGCGTTGCACTACATTAATAAAGATTGGACACTCTAATTCATTATTCCTTTACTTATATTAGAAGTAACTTTTTATTTAAAATCTATTTGAATATTTATAGAGCTTCAGATATGAAATGTGGGGAATTAATAGATGGAAACAAACTCTCAAATAAACTTTTATTTTCATAAATTCCTCTATCAACTAGTATACAACTAGTATATTGATGTGAATGATGTATTTAATAAAAGCTAATCACACAATGGCTCAGTATTGTACATGGTATATGATTATTAATAAGAGCTTATCAATAGTTTAGTGAAAATCTACACATATGCAGATTTTTGGATGATATGTCACAGAATTTCTAATGCGATTTCTGCGTAAATCTTTTACCAGAGCTAAATTAACTTAAACTGAAATTTTGAGCGGTTTGTCATAGTCAATAAAAATATATTAGTTAGTTTTTATCATTGGTCAATTTTTAAAATTTATGTTCTTTGTATTTTGATCCAATGTAAGTCATTGGACTCATCATAACTTAGAGTAGTAGGACAACACCTTCTGCACAAAAGGTTCTTAGGTTTTATCCCAGCCATTGTTCATTCAATGGAATATAGATATTGCTCTTCTGCTTTCTACCTGCATATCTTCGGGATGGGTGTTTTAGAGTTTTCCAGATTTCCTCCCTTTGACACGTGAAAACGACCCAATTGTATATTCTTTGACTCTTTTTGTTAAATCATCTTAAATATTAGGATAGTATATAAATATCTTGAATGTTAATCAAAAATAATTATATTTTGGGTCTTAAGGCAATGTTATTTATTAAAGGAGCAATTAATCATAAATCTTAAATTATGATAAATTTGATGGAACAATAAAGAAAATGTTCTTAAGAAAATAACCCTTTCATACATTGCAAGTATAACATGACAAGAAGTAGTTCAATATTTATCAAAATGTCTTTTTCAATTTTTTCTATAATTTATCCCGAAATTTTTATATACTTATTTCAGTATTTCCAAAAAGTATTTCATCATTTAAGTAAAATATTTTAAATAAATTAATTGAAAATTTAAATCATTTTCAGAAAACTTATTCGGAAATGACACCAGAAAGTATTCACATAATATCGCACAGTTTGGGAGCTCAAGTTTCTGGATATGTTGGCGAAAGAGTTAAAAATTTGGGAAGAATTTCTGGTAAGAACCATTTTTTTCCATAGAATAAAATTAAAATGCAAATATTAATGGAAATGCATTAAATATTCGATTTGTTTAATTTATAATCAAACTATTTAAATTCAGAACCAAATTGGGAATATGAATTAATACAACACACAATTTCATGTTTTTTAAAACTTCTTATTTAAATAAATAATTTTTGTCTCAAGTTTATTCTCTATATTAACATTTGCTTGCTATATTTTAAAAATTAAGCTAAAATTAATATGTGAACTTATTTTAAATGTAACACTTATTTCAACAGATTTTGTCGATATGTAATAATAATTAATTAAAATTTGAAGTTGAAATGACAATTTGCTATTAATATAATTACAAATAAAGTCATGAATTAAGGATCTTATAATACCGAATATTAGTTAAATTTAGGTTGGATTACCAGTCATAATGGTAGCTTACAGGTTGCTTTTAAATGTGATCACAACAATGGTTTCAACAATTAAATAAATAAGTGTCAAAGAAAACTATATTTAAATAAATAAACATCAAAGATATAAATGAGAACAAAAAAATTAAATATACAAAAAATATTTAGTTTGGTCAAAATGTCCTTTAGGTCCCCTACTTAGCACGTTTTCAAAATCTCCAATGCCATGGCGAAAATTCTACCGATATTTCAAAGTGAAACTTAATGAAAAGGCTAAAACAAATGAGTAATTAATGAGCATGCGCGAAAAAGCACATCAAATTCGCGAGTTGGCGAAGTAGGGGACCTAAAGCGCAATTTAACCTTCAGTTTCTTTAACATGTGTGTAGAAATACACCAAATTCTCAAAAATATCAAGGAAAATTCCATTCACGTGGCATTAATTTCTCTTCTTCCTTGAATCTCAAAAGCTTAAATATAATTTTCTAAAAAGATCGGATTAAATAAAGGTTTTTGCTCTCAATTAAATACCAAAAAAAGGTTTATCTAAGTCTGTAAGTGAGTTGAAGTAAATCTGATATCAAGTGCTGAGAAACGCTCAATTTTTTTAAAAGTATATGGTATTTACACAATAAGACTATTTATACTCTTTTTGTCTTAATAGATATAAAATATATAAAGTTAGTGTCATCAGGAAATTCATCGTATTAAATTTGCAAAACGTTTTTCAGACTTTTGAAAGGGTTTATTATGCTCTTTTTATCCTTTTTTAATATAATTTTTCTAAAGATATTTTTAATACAGTAACATAATTTTAATATTTGACACCATTTAAACTCATTTTTAATGCTTATCAAAGAAAGCAAATAGCATAACTTCCTTAATGCTGATTCCTAAGAAACGTGTCTCGTAGCTACACTCTTAAAAATATCGAAATCCTTAAAAATATCCACTCAAACGGAATGAATTTCCTTTCCTTTATCAAATAAGCCAACCTAAAAAGATTAAGAGATTTTTTAATGTAACCCTCTCTAATGAAAGACCAAGAGGAAGGCCCAAAAAGAGATGGAAAGACTGCGTAGATGAGGACTTTGCCATCCTAAAAGTAAAGAACTGGAAATTAATTGTTGGGAGAAAGGCAGATTGGGAAAAGCTTCGAGGAAGGCCCAGGCCCACAAAGTTCGTGCCAATGCTGATGATGATGAAAAAGATATACTCATTCTTTAGAAAAGATTAGGGTGGATTCATTCTAATTTGAGTCGAATAGTTTTCTCACCATTAAATAAAATAAAAGATGAATTTACGATTGCAAATAAACTAGGTAAATCTGACACTCAAAAATAATTGAAAATAATTTAAATTTTAAATAATCTATGATTCATTTCGCTCTTTAGTAAATTGAACCAATTCAAATAAAAAGGCATGATAATAAAACAAAGGTAGAATTATCCCATGTGTAAGTGAGATAATTCTGTATGTCAAGCTATAAAAATAGCTTAAAATTATTTGCAAATTAAACAAGAATTTAAAAGATTGAGTACAAAAATATAAATTAAAATTCAACTTTATGAGTTATGTATTAAAATTCAAACATCAATATATAAAAATTCTTATTATTTTCTAATAGGTTTAGATCCTGGTGGCCCATATTTCCATCATGTGAGTAATGAAGTTCGTTTAGAGTATACAGACGCAAATTTTGTAGATATTGTACACACTAATGGAGGAGTGAATTTGACTACAGGTAAAGTGAAATGCGTGTATATACTTCTTTAAACATATATATGAAATACAGCAGTACATCAAAAATGAGATATAGTATTTTGTAGTTAAACAATGATGTTGAGTAAAAACGAATACAATACATACAGTATGGAGTCAAATAAAAAAAAAAGTCTTTATTCTCAAATCAGTGAATGATGTTACATGATCATCTTTTCGAGAGAAAGAATACCAAGTAAATATTCCTTACTATGGGGTATGCTCTCAGATTACTGCAAAGGTTATTTAGCGCTGTCTTTCCACAGTTAGCAAAGACTATCTAACAATGGTTGAGATAAGAGGGCCCATTCCTCAATCAGCAATCGATTCAGTAATTAATTTTTCCCTAGATGATTTAATCCTACAGCAAAGTATCTATCCAAAGCATCACATGGGTGTTCTATAATATTTTAATCAACGAAGTAAGCTATCCAGTCCATTGAATTCATATCTTCCTTTTCCAGTAGCTACTGAACAGCAGAAGTCCGGTGTGACAGTATATTGTCTTCCATAAAAATGAAGTCTGCTCTATTGGCAACTCAGAACACATATGTAGAAGGAACAGTACACATACGTCACCTCCTTACAATTGTGATCTCCGGTTACAGATTTTGTATTCAAAACATGGAAATCAATTCATACTTTCCCCATAACGCCTCCCCAATTGAAAACTCCAGAACTGCCGTAAAGGTGTCTTCCCCTGATGTTACTTATGGAACATGTGTTCCGATTTCTCTTCAAATCAACAAGCATTGAGAATTGCAGTACTACTGAAATGACATTCATCTGTAAGGAGGACACGATTTCATTGATGAGTTGTCCAGTTTTTTTGCCCCCTGCACCACTTTACATAATGGTGCCTACATGAACTGTCAAAGGGATCCAGCGTTCAGGAAGGTGGTTTAATGGGCCCCATTTGTAAAGGGACAAGATAAGCCGTGAATTTTGCAGTACACAATTGTTGAGCAATGACGCTTACTGACTGATTTTGGTATCATTTTTTTGTTTGCAGAACTATATATTGCTCATCTACTGCAACTGTTTTCGTGGCGGGATCACCACCGACCTTACTAACAGTTGTAGCTGTGGTTTGGAAGGATTTTCCACAGGCACAAAATGACAAATTTGTTAAATCCAAACTTTTCAGCTACACAAGTCAAATTACGCTTCTCCACCAACCTTTCAATCATTCTCCCACGTGTGAAATCCGTGTAATTTCTTCCAAAGATATTTTATGAGATTCACTAACACTTGGAGCGAATGTTTTTAATTGTGTCTCCATCCTTCCTTATATTGCAGTCTTGATGTGTACACACTTACCACAAGCCTTGTACGCACACTTTGTTCTTTATATTTGCATACACATGTCCTTTCTACTGAATTGGGTGTTCTTTGATTACAAGAAACCATATTTCATGTCTATCAACTTAAAATTTATATTGTTGTTTATGTTTTGCACACCAGTATATAAAATAACTTCTAAAATTAGAAACAAATATTATTTCTTGACATTTTATAGTGATTTCTTATTCATAATAGGTAAAGCAAGTGATATATTTTTCTTTGCTTTTAACTATTTTTTCACGGTAACAAAATATTTCTTTTATATAAAGTTTTAACTTAAAAACAAATAAATGTAATAATTGTAAATGATACATTTCACGGTATCATAATGAAAAGTAAAATTATTTGACTAATTCCATTACCTTAAATGTAAACAATAATCATTCATAGATATTCAGCAATATAGTTAGTTGTCAACGTGACTATTCAAACTATTAAAAGTAACATTTTTTTAAACCTCCCTTTAATAAAAGTTGATTAAAATCAAAGTTGCATTTTTAAAGCTAATTTTCTTCCATAATATCTAGACGATTTTTTTAAGAAATTTGGGAAAATAACACAGCGTTTCAGTTTAGAACAATCTTCAATGCATTCAAACTTTGTGAATCTTGCTCAACATGGTTTAAGTTCCATAATTTTTACTTCATTAATTTTAAAATCATTTCAAATCTTAATGTACTATAAAATAATTATTTTATCGTTTAGGTATTGGAATTTTTGAAGAAGTTGGACATGCTGACTTCTACCCAAATGGAGGAAATGGTCAACCAGGTTGCGAAAGCGGGAACGTCATATCCAATGGTTTGTTTCATATATGCATATTTACATTTTAGAATGTAATTTATAAGTGGGCATTATGGTCAACTGTCAAATTTTTATGAATTTTTTAACCAATCATAATGAAGTAGATATCGAAACTCGATCAACAGCTCCAATGAGTGTAATTTTACTCTTTTTCATTAGAAAAAGAGTCAAATTACACTCATTGGATAGTAACCATGTTAGAAAGGATTTGGAAGAAATGGCAGTATTTTAAACCGCAAACCATAACGTCATATAAAAACAGAATAATCATAATAAGAATTATTATTACCTAAGTATGTGACTATAATATCATCAATTCTAAGTATTATTAATAAACAGAAATTTAAGAAAATATGCTATAAGAAAACTAATACCTAATAGTTTATAACATGATTATAAAACAAGAAATTTAACATTTTCCGCATAGATTTCTTCATTAAAATTCTATTTAATAAAATCAATTTAAATAATGGATGCTTTTAAACAGAATTTTATCAGTTACTTATAATGTAAAAATGTGTATGTTTAAAAAATATTCCGTAATAAAATTTTAAAAAAATTCTAATGCGCACAAAATTTAAGAATTTATAAAAAACTTAAAATTTATTCTTTAAGTATATTTAATTATGGGAAAGTTTAAAAGATATGAGCATACAACTTTAGCTCTCAAACAAAATAGGATAATTCGATATTTTTATGGATTAAAAAAAATGGTGGAATGTTCAAATATTCTTTTAAGCTTCTCGAAAGCTATAAGAATAAAATTTTTGCCTGTATCCTTATTCTACTTCTTTTCAAGATTAAGTTGGATAATCCACAATATTAGTAAATATTAGTAAGCGTAATAAAAATTTCAGATAAAGTAAAATACAAAGTAATGTTTCACGTAAATTTCATTGGAATTTTATCATGGAAATCATAAAAGT